>CM050323.1:52810995-52883572 GCA_027475135.1 Bactrocera correcta
ATCTTTTCATGTAGTTTGAAATGTTGTATAGTGCACCCTGTAACTTAGTTACTATGTCATTGCCAAACTCATGCGAATAGAAAATTGCAGTGAAGTCGGCATACATAGCATAATGACAATTTTCAATTCTTGGGAAATCGAAACAGTATAGTGTATACAACAAGGGGCCAAGTACTGATCCCTGCGGAACTCCAGCCGGTAGTTGGATCATGTCGGAGTATTCATTATTTAAACACACACAAAAATAGCGATTGGTCAAAAAACTTTGAATTATTTTTACAAGATGCAATGGAAAGTAAAAACTAACTAATTTATGTATAAGACCATTATGTCACACTGTGTCAAATGCTTTTTCAACGTCCAGTAATATTAGACCAGTTGACTTTTTGTTTTCGAAGTTTGACTTTACATGATTAGAGATACGTTTAATCTGGTGCGTTGTACTGTGAAACTGTCTAAATCCAAATTGTTCATTTGGTAATATTTGATTAAGATTTATAAATACAGATATTTCAAACAATGTATTTTACTTAGTTGGCAAAACTGTCCTTAATTACGGTGTCAAAAATAAACCCAATCTATTAACCAGTTCGCTTACAGCAGCTGCTAAAGTCAACACACCTCAGTAGTTCGTTGCGATTTTTTCTTTAGATAAAAATATTCAACAAATAATTGGTCTCAAATTTTGTATTTCTAACCAAATTTCGTGCGCGAAATAGTTGCAAATGTTGGAAAAGGCTTACCGTGATTGATTTTGATCAAAATAACAAGCCTACCAGTGGTACAAAGACTCCAAAGACGGTCGAGAGATCGTTAAAGACATGCTTGTTCTGGAAGACCTTCGGCCTCTTGAAGTGATGAAAATCTTAAAGATTTGAAGGATATGGTACTTTAAAACCGTGAAGCAAAGGTAAGAAATATGATGAGGGAGCTCGACGTTTCTCGGGAGTCCGTTTGAATCAATTTGCTGGGTTTATCGACCCTGTAAAGCCTATTTTTTTTAAACAGGTCTTCCACATTCATGTAGAGCATTATAAATGCCGATGACACATTTATGTTTGGCATGCAAACAAATCAACAACCATCGGAATGAAGAAAAAAAAACGAGCAGAAATCAAAATAACTTTCGCTTGTCAAAAAAGCAAGGCGTTGCTCATTCTTTTTTTTTTTTAATATTCGTAGTCTTGTGCATCATGAATTTATGCCGGAGGAATTGGCGATCAATATGAAGTTCTATTTAGCCATATTGAGGAGTTTGCGTGAAAAAACCTGTCGGAAAAGCACAATTCAGTCCTCCAAACCCGTTTCATAAACACTTTTTGGAATGGCCTTCAGCTTCTTCAGCGAATTTTGTTTCATCTTTTCGATTGGCTAAAAAGGAGTATCAGGAGACTACTTTGAAGGCGACAAAATAAATATTGTCACAATATATTCCTATTTCCATAACATTTTATTTACAATATACAAAATTTAATCTCTAAAAAGTAAATGTAACACATGATTTCTTTTAAATATTTGAATTAAATCGCAATTTTTTAGTAGTGCTATTGCCTGAACATTTGTATGCTCATGTAATCTCTCTACCTGTGTTTATTCTGTGAATTTTATCTTTAACATAAAGAATGTGTAGCTCATTACGTATTTGTTCATTTTTCACCAGCCAGAGCGCATTAACAATAAGTCTCAGCATTTTGGACTGATATCGTTGAATTTCAATGTTTGATTGGCTTGTTATCCTCACAATTGGATAGCATGTGTCCATATTGGCTTCTATAAGGTCAAATTAAGATTCTATTTTCTCGCAAGCAACAATACGTTTTTTGGTACTTATTGTGATTTTTTCAAGTTTATCTACGATTCACCTCTTATTCAAGATATTTGGTAGTATCGTTATGAGAGATTTCAATATTAAATAAAAAAATACTGCCGGAAAGTCTGCCCTTCTCAGAGCAAGTGTGACGTGTTTCGACTTCTTAGTATCAAGCTTTATTTTTCACTTCCTGTGCCAACAGCCAATTCCAATTTGAGCAACTTGATATAATTTAGCCCCAGCCCCACTCATAGCCGTATCAAGAGCTTAGGTAGCTTAGAAACTTGACCATCACTGACAACAGCAAGATCAGCAGTGAAGATTGTGTAAAGGACAGATTCCTGTACGACACTTGCTAGAATACTGTCAGTGTTGTTTAGAAGTTTCTTCTTCAATTTTAACATTATTGATTGATTGAATGTGATTTCGGCAAGAGGAAAAATGGAACAGAAAGCAGTTTTTTTTTTTTAATTTTGTAAAGTATGCCTGGATGCTACACTCTGTTAAATACCTGCTTTATGTATATTAGAAAATACTGCCGCAGAATACAGTATCTTTTCGATTCCACTTGTAATTAAATCCACTTTACGATGGCAAATCTCTGTAATTCTATGTTTTCTCTTAAACCCAAAGTGATGTTCCGGCACAATATTTTATTTAATTAAAACCGGCAACAATCTACTTAGAAGTACTCTTTCGAATACTTTGGAAAATTCTACCAGCAGGCTTATAAACGGTAGAAAGAGAGAATATTTTCAGGTTTATTTAGTGTCAGCATCACTACATAAAAAAAAAAAATTTAATGATCAAACTGAGATTTTCTGCAGTTATGAATTCCACTTTTACAACGAGCAAAAGAAAATAACTGGAGAAAAATATCAAAAAAATTTATATATTATTAAATATGTCCATGCAAGAAAGGCTGTAACCGAACAATTCATACTCTTGAAACTTGTCAGTTTCAAGCTTTTTAATAAAGCTTTTCCACTTAATTTTACGAAAAAATCACTTTAAGAAAGATTGCAAGTCGAAAGCCACTACATAGGGTATTATGGGGGCAGAAAGGTTGCGAACTGATTACACAAACTGTTGATATTACTCAGCTATATTCGAAACCATATTCTTAATCAGTTTTAAAAATATATTACTCACACACTTACATAAATATTCGTTTGCTAGAATAACGAATAACATTATATTTAGAATAGGGAATTTGAGTTAATATTATAGTTTCACTTAATTTTGCTAAGATCATTGAGCATTATGTACGGTATAAAGCCAACCGGAAGTTTGAAAATATTATATAAGGTATTTATATGAGAGATACCTATTTTTAGCATTACAACATATAGTTTATTGAAAAAGATGCTCTTTGGGTTTCATTGAGATGCCTAACATACCATCACTAGTATATAATAAGCAAAGTCAAACGGATTTTTAAAATTCTGATATTAGTTATATGAATACTAGGGCGACTTTCCATGTTGGGCACAGAGATGCGTTATAAGTCAACTGGGTCCACATATTCGGTACCAAATTTAAAAAATAAGCGTGGAAAGGTTTCTAAACTAGGTGTGGCCTTAGGTCATATTAACTTTAATTAATGAAATTACTGTTAATTCTTCAAGAAGTAGCCAAAAAAGTCCTTCAGGAGTACAGTGCGTATGAGTAACAATTCAGCCAAGTAAACTCGCAAGCATTTATTTCACCAAAACATCATTTATAATACCTTAATTTCTTCTATTATGCCAACCATTTTTATCAATAATATCGCCAGCAACTTTATGAGACCTTGCAGCAACTAGAATGACAAAAACTTTGCAAGTGAATCCTTTTCGAACTGAATTCAGATTTACGCGCTACAAACACGCATATTGTAATCGGTTAAGGCAAAAACCAGAACGTAATACTGCTATCTTTGGCGTAAGTGGCTGACGCAGTAATGCAAACAAATAGTATGGCAAGAATATTAATAGAAAACACTCAACATTTTCACAGACATGCTGTCTGCCCGACGCTTTAGACAAACAGACATTTTAGTGCTAATTTTAAGCGCCGCGCAGGCAGTGACGCGGTCTTTTCAGCCCACAACAACAACGACACGAAAATCATACAGACAACTCATATATACGAGTATTTGCTTTGGCATTGCTGCAGCTGACGAACCGGCAAACGGCCGACGGCCGCCAAAGCGACCGCTGTCGCCAATGTTTGGCTGCACAGTTTAAATTAAATTCAAATCCTTTGCCCTGGCAACCAACCTGGTGCTGTGGCGGTTAGCTGGTGGAATGGGCGCGCGCACGCTCAATTATTCTGCCTCGAAATAACCTTTGTCGCAATTTAATTTAAAGGGATTTACTTGCCACACGCTGCAGTGCTCTACCGGCTTGCTGTTGCCCCGACTATGCGGCCTGTGTCAGCCAGCATTTCCTGCTTAACGAGTGACCGAAAGTGTGCACGCCTTAAGAATTTAAGCCCAGTTGAGGTTAAACTATTTATAAAATAGCGATTGCGGCAACCTTTGCCTACTACGTTGCCAGCTGTTATGACTGTCCGTTTCGTGTCTTTGGCTTTCTCTCGCGTCCTAAGCAAGTGTAAGGAGGTAGTCGCGCAAATTTATATTCATTTATGTATTCATGTAATCCTTTCAGTAATTTGTGTTGACTTTTTGCGCACTCCAAATGAGCGCTGAACTCAGTTCGCTTTCAGACTATATCACTTCCTTAAGTTGTTGTTGTTTGAAAGGAACGCGCTGATGATTAAGACTTTGTTACTGCCGCGTGGCTTTACTCATCCGCGCCGTCTTGACGAAATCGTTTGTGTTAACCACTTAAGCTGGCATATGTCCTGCAAAAGTCAAGAGAGAAAGGATTAAGCGGGCTGAATGGAATTGCGCGCGCGTCCTTTAATTGGAAATTGAAATTGACAGATGGGCCGTCTTAAGTGTACGGCAAGCAATTAAACAACAGTTATAGCTAGGTATGTGTTTAAGGAGCGCTTTTCCTGTCTTTTGAATACGTGAACGTTTAAAATGTGTTTATTTTTGGAAATTTTTGGACAGGTGTCTAACAAAATAACTTCTAAAACAAGAAAAAACGTTAACTTCGGTTGCACCGAAGCTACATACCCTTCACAGGTGCATTTCTGTTAGTAACTATGTGTCTAGTATGTATGGAAGCTATATGCTACAGTAACCCGTTCTGAACAAGTTATTTAGAGATTACATTGTTACCTTAAAAAATAATCTATAACAAATTTCGTGAATATATCTTGTCAAATGTGAAAGTTGTCCATACAAGAACTAGATTCCGATCGTTCAGTTTGTACGGCAGCTATATGTTATAGTTAACCGATCTGAACAATTTCTTCAGAGATTACATTGTTACCTTAAAAATAATCTATAACAAATTTCGTGAATATATCTTGTCAAATGTGAAAGTTGTCCATACAAGAACTTGATTCCGATCTCTCAGTTTGTATGGTAGCTATATGCTATAGTTAACCGATCTGAACAATTTTCTCGGATATTACATTTTTGCCCTAGAAAATAATCTATACCAATTTTGGTGAAGATACATTGTCAAATGCGAAAGTTTTCCATATGAGAACTTGATTCCGATCATTCAGTTTATATGGCAGCTATATGTTACAGTGGTCCGATATCGGCCGTTCCGACAAATGAGCAGCTTCTTGAAGAGAAAATGACGTCTGCAAAATTTCAAAAGGATATCTTAAAAACTGAGGGACTAGTTCGTATATATACAGACAGACGGACAGACAGACGGACATGGCTAAATCGACTCAGCTCAATATTCTGATCATTTATATATATACTTTATAGGGTCTCCGACGCTTCCTTCTGGGTGTTACAAACATCGTGACAAACTTAATATACCCTGTTCAGGGTATAATAATAAAGATAGCATAGTCACATCTTTGCCAGTAATATATACTTTACTCCATTCAAGACCAGTTGACAGTCATCCATCACTTTATTATATTCTAAGCGGTACCTAAACATCAAATAGGTAGTTTGGTAGGTAGAGTGGCTACCTCACGTTGAACCTTGGCCTTAGAGAGGCCCATTGTAAAACCACCCTCAGTTCATTGTTTCTTGTCTGAACCACCTCGTTCTTTTTATGAGGTTTATCTGCATAACAAATTTGTTAATTATAACCTCCGAAAATGTATTGTAGCGTCTTCTCTTCCAGCTCCTGACAGCTTCTAGAAAAGTCATTAAATGGAGTGGCTAGTCTGCTGGCATACAACATTCATGGTGTTTTAGGTGAGTACCTTCTGACGACGGTCTTAACCCACGGTGCTTAAAAGCACAAAGATCAAAACAATGCGTTGATCAGCGCCCCAAATAATACCAGCTATTTAGACGTGTTTTTTTCAATTGGTTTTGAAGAAAGCACACCTTTTTCCAACTTTGTCGGTCTCGATGCCCGCCTTCCGGCGGCCGGCCGCAAGGCCACTCCACTCTGAACTGAATTTTCTATTCCACCTGCCTTTACGTTTTAACCACAGCCCACAAGAATCTCCCTAAAGGGCCAAATATAATGAGCAGATTGGAGCGAACTCTGAGGGCTAACTGCTCCTCGTAATAGCAGATTTAAGTCTCTGGCCAACGTTGAACTTTAAAAGTCTTTTTTTCAGAAGGAATCTCATTCAAAGTCTGTAATATCAGTTCAAGCTGAGTAATATGACGCTGTTTTTGACAAAACTATGCTGATATTTCGAGAAAAGCCAAATAAAAGTCGTAGTATATATTGGGTCTTAGTGCACATTGGGTTTTAGTCGTCTCTTACGAGAAATGTGGGAAATCTACTGACATGTCTGCCAATTAGACACTGACCTATTAGCACTCGTACTAGAAGTCTTAAGTCAGTCTCAGTCATTTTGAAATTTAATAGTCATTTTGTGGGGCTCATATTCCATTCTTGCCAGGTTTTCCTGCTTTTTGAGAGAGTTATGGATTGACTCCAGAGAGACTCAGCTATATTCACAACAGCTTGTCGAATAAATATCTATAAGGGTTAGAGACACACAAAACTCCCATTTTTTTGGAGTCTATTTATAGGGTCCTGGAGCGCATTGAAGGTATTTCATAATAAATAATATTTAAACCAACTAAGAGATCAAAACATTCTTTAACTTTGTATTACAAATCTCTAAGAGACCTTATTGATTCCCAATATTTCTTATTGTGAGCCCCCTCCTTGTCAGAAAAAGACCTCTTGCTTTATTTAATTGCTGTGTTTTCCATTTGGAAGAAACTTGAAAGGTCCGGTATACGGAAGACGATTTGACATCTAATTTTACTGGAAAACAATCACATTCTACTCTTTTGTCTAGTTTGGAACCATCTGTATACATGCTTATACCTGAGTCTCGGTCAATCTCATTACGCGCTTTCCTGGATGGAATGGGTTGTCCATTACTGTACACGACTAATATCGAGGATTCCACCTGTCTAAAAGCCGACTCCACTGCTAGTTACTTGCAGAACAACTCTGTTCGCAGTAGATATTTTAAACACCTTGATTATATAAATTATTATTCATAAGTCATATACTTTTAAAAATATTAAGCGAATATCACATAACAGTTTAACTATCTTAATATAAACTTCAATGATTTTTTCTCATATCTTCAAACTGTACTTCTCTACATTCATTTTTATTGCATTCGCCGTATGCCGCTCCATTCAATGTTCCCAGTGGTAGTACTTGCATACCTTTCAGCCCTAACAGGCAGATATAGTACGAAACCACTTGCTGAAATGTGTTTCAGAAAACAATTTTTCCGAGCCATTTATTTCGTCGAAACTAACTCTTGGCGTAAGAGTAAAATTATCTTTACAGCCGTAAAGCAGCACTTGAAGAGTGGCTGGCAGCAGGCATGCAGCAAGGCTAAGTGCTCTTCAAAGAGGTAATGAAGAAAGAGTGCTGCACTTACGTAAGGCTGCAAACATAATTGCTAATAAGCAAAAAAGTGCCATTATCTTACAGCAAAGCACACACATGACGACAGCAATTCACATAAAAGTAAATGCTTTTACACTTGTCTGGCCAATTCAATGCCAAATTGAAAAAGGTAAGAAAAGCCTTAACTTTTCTATAAGGTTTCGGTTAGACTGTACGACGAACTGTTTGAAAGAATGTTAAAGTAAAAATAACTTGAAGTATGTAAGTTATTTTAATTAAGTCTCAAATATAAAGCTTTGGAATTTTTGTTTAGCTGAAAACTTTGAAGTATACTCTTAAAACATAAGCGATCAAACGCTCATAGAATTACTATTGCTTGCTTTTCATAGCAACGGTATTTCAGTATAATTTTTTCATACATTTTAATTTAATCAAGAATTCTATTTCGCTCTAAGTGGAACAACTATTAAATTTAACTGGTTTCCTAATTTCCATCGAAAAATTAACTGAAAATTTCACCACTTTCTAACTAGTCTCCCACGAGACTTTCACTTGTAGCAAAACCTGTTTTACTCGCACTCTTCTTCTAGCTTGTAATGTACCACAGATTCATTTTACAAAAGGCAAAAGGCATTTTACAGACACAAAAGTATATCTCCTCCCGCTTAGTGAAAGTAACCATAGCACAGATAAAAATATCTTATTCTTGACGTAAACTTGGCGTTCACAGTGCCCAACAAATTGTGTTAAGCATTTATAGTATGAGCATGTGTGTAACTTTGAGGCATAAATGCAACTCTGTTATACTTGTAGGGGACAAATGTGCACTTAAACATGAGTACCTTCAGTGTGTTTTAAATACATAAAGCCCAGCCGGACACATGAGCCTTTCTAAAATAAAACTCTTGTAAACTTTTTACGTCAATTTTACTCTTAAGGTAAGAACACTCTTAGTTTTACTTGAAAGGTTATATCTACAGAAATCCAGTGTATATATACATATTTGAAAATATTTCTTAAATTTAAGATTCATCCAGCAGTTGGCTACGGAGATATGAGTGCATTTGAAAGATTTGTTTAAATCCGTTTAATGGCATCTCAAAACATTAGGTACAGTTGTTTCCGAAACGCTGTTTTCACAGTTAGGTTAAGTCAGATGGCTGTAATTCCAGCATGAAGTACCATACTCATACTGTTAGTATGTTGAGTCCTTTATGAAGTCAGACGAATAAATACTGAAGTTGGATACTATCTATATGTAAAAATCCGCCCTAATATCGGAATGGATAGCCATCTGAACGAGGCTGGGCCTCGAAACAGCAGAACTATTCTTGCCTTTATAACAGCAGTTTCCTCTTCTTGTAACAATTTTGTTTAGGCTTATGAATCCAAATTTTTTCAAAATGATATGCCGGTTTTAAAGTACATACAATTCCTTAAAGTTCCAAGAAGATCAGATGTTTTCTACCCAAATTTTGTTGAGCTATGCGGCCCATTTCCGGCTCAATGGGTATGTAAATAAGCAACCTGAAGAGATTCAATAGTTGCCATTTCATCTAGAAAAACAACGGTATGAAATAGATCAACTTCAGAAAATAAATGCTAAAGAATGTTCTTTCGAAGCATGGTAAACATTCGTCTATAAATTTGAAGTTTTTTTCTGAGTTTTTTTTTTCTTTAAAAAAGTAAGCAACCTCAAAATAAAAACCATTTAGAAAGTAAATTCCGTTAGGACACTTTTCACTGCATGATAAACGCACACTTCACTTTTCTTCCCCTACCAAGTCCAAAGCGCCTCCCCTACACCGTATGTTCTCACAGAGTCCTTGTTGCTCTCATATCTGCCGTCGATTGTACAAAAATGCTCACATTTCGCTGTAGTAGCCATTTAAAGTAGCCGATAATGCAGCATGCGAGTAACAGTACTTTCAAGTGCCTAACTGAGCCGCAGCTGCTGCTTCGAATGCATGGGGCAACAAAACCAACAACAGCAACACCTTCGATTGCATGCTTGATCATAGCTGAAATAATAACAGTATGAGCAAGCTTTCATTGCAACTGTCAACACAACAGCAACAACAATGCCCAGCAGGCGACAATATAACATTGCACTAACGACAACATACAACACGGCTGCTGTTGCAACTGTGGCCATGGGGCATTTGCATGCAAGGCAGACACTGTAACTTTCCCGAGATGCACAGGCATATTAGTTCACACACAAACACAGACACACACATATGTGTAAAGGGGAATCACGTGCAACGTAGGTTCTTTTATGGTTATTTGTGCGTGCACTTTGTCATTGCCGCATGCACCAAGGACATGCTGCTGCAAGTATTTGCACCCACATGCTACATACGTGCGAGTGTGGCATGCAGCATTTTGTGGCAACAGCCAGTTGTGGGAAAGTGATTTGGCGTAAGAGTTGCACAATTCCTTAAATATTTCAGCAGCCTGTGAGTGTGTGTGTATGTGTGCGTGCGTTTGCTTGCCACGGCTAAATGGCAGAGTAGCTAGGTGATCACTTCTGCCAGATAGGTCTACAAATTATATGTACAGTTCTGAGAAATTCATTAATCTCCTTGTGTTTATGCCGTTTCGTTTGTGTTATTTTGTTTTTGTTTTCTCGACACTTTGCCAGCAACACAGCTTGTTTATTGTCTTTTGGCTTACAAAGATTGCAGCATTTAAGAATTGCAAGTTGTTTGGTTTTGGTTGCTGTTTGCTTTTAAATACTGGTGTGCGATTTGAGTGGCTATTGAAACAAAATGTTTTTTCTTCTTAATTTTCATAATTTTGTTATAATGTCTCCTGAGACTTTCATGGTTATCATTATGCTTTTAATGACAGTTTTTATGCTCTGAATGTGGGAGGGGGGTGAGAAGTTGAGACTATTTAGCCATGTCATGTCCTTCAGTCTCTGAGGTATCGATCTGAAATTAATACACATGCTTTTTACTCAAAAAACCATCTGCTGGAATTACTATTATCGACTCTTTAGGATATAAGTGCCACAAAAACTGTTTTTCCAAAATTAAGTTCTCATATGGAAAATTTTGTATGACAAACTGTCTTCATTGAAATTCGGCATGGATCATTATCCAAGGTAACGTTCCCAAGATAGTCGGGTTGACACAATCGCAACGGACCCGGATTTTTTAACCGGTCAAGGACTGTCAACTCGCCATAACTCTGCTACTACAACAACAACAACATCCTATGTAACTTTCCTTTCACTGAAAATATTGTTCATATCCATTTCTTCCGGTATATATAGCGTAAAGCTAACATACTCTTAAAAACTGACAGATTAGCTTGAGTCTGTCATTATCCTATTATGCTAATAAAAATGCACCAGAAAAGCTTCTGTGCAGCCGTAGTTAATACACTTTTAATTTTATCCTCAATTTTTATCTGAGTTCAAAACTTCTTTAATGATCTATCAATTATACCAGGTTAAGTTGGCTCAGGTCATGATATCAATCCTAACATGAATCTCACTTGGACAGTTCAGTACGCAGATCGGTCGGCTTACCCAAAATTTCTGAATAATAGATCATTGGACCCTCATAAATCGCAGAAGATCTTTGGGCTGATCATAAATTTGTTGAGATGGCTAATATCAATCTTTCCTATGCCTCCTGGTTCGCCGAAGGCAAGACTGCTTCCACCCCAGCCTTCCAATAACTCAACAATGAAGGGAAAACTGTTTAGATTTTTCCACTTCACACTCCTTCATACAAATTTGACAACTTGCGTCCGTCAGAATATTTTATCTTACCACAAAACCGTTCAGTATGTACCACAGATTGCGACAAGATGAATTTTGCTAAGCACAAGTAATTTGGAAAAGCTCCTGCGTTCTTACAGTCGCACAGAAGCGGATCGTCGTCCACCACCTGCTAAGCGCATCCATACGAGGTCCATTGGTCCAGTCCTAGAATTCTAGATGCCAATGGAGATGCAACTCGCTCCAATTCCACTGTAAGCGGATCAAGTGATGGCACTCTGGTTAACACGTTTGCAGTTGCCAGCAAACGAGTCTGATGACAAAGTGACTTTATGCTATTTGTAACTCAGACACTCTGCTATGGCAATAAATGCTCAACTGTTTGAAAAAAGCTGCACTTCATATCAGTACTTACCTATCTGAATGAATCTATACTTCGCGTCAGCATTCTACCACCACCTTAATAGCAACCACTTCAGCTTGAAAAACACTACAGTTGTCCCGTGGATATTGATATTGAGGTTCATCGATTCTAGCTGCGATCCATCCGTGAACAAGCTCCCTGCGCTTCTGCTCTTGTGACAATTCCCCATCCATATATCATCCGTCGGTATGTGAGCTAAGAAAAATCAGTAAAGAGTAGTCTCTGTGATGCAGTGATTCAGATTTTCAGGAAAACAGTGGAAAAACGTGGCGTGTACTTATTCGGACTCCTCCATATGCCCAGCTTTCCTGAGTTATAGAACGCATTTCGCAGCAATGTACCCGCCGGGTGCTAATAAAAGCTTATTTTTTTCAATATGCAGTTGATTTTATTGAAGGATTAGCATGTATTCTTACGCCAATTACATGCTCCTCGATATTTTTACTTTTTGTATGGAATTCTTATACCGTGAGTCCTGAACCGGAATTTTTAAGTTTGCTACGATGTTTGAAACAGCCATAAGCAAACTTCGGAGACCCAATAAATTCTGTATCGAAATGCTCATCCCAACGAGCTGAGTCGATTTACTCGTAGCTTTGCCCATATCTGTCCCTGAGGCCATATGTTCCACCAAGGAACCAGGGGAAAATATATGCATACATGTAGGATGAGGAATAAGGGCAGTATGGCAACCACTGATCCAAATGTCAAAGAGTGGATGACATTTGTGGATGAGGTAGAAGATGTGGGCTGTAAGGCTAGCATCCATCATAGCATAAGTTGATATAATTCATTCCTGATTGTAACGGCGAGCGCGTTAGACGTTCGGCCCGCGAATATACATAAGTAACTCGTTTTAAATAAAGGAAGCGCCGCATGTTATCCGGCCCTCGTTGCCATTGCGAGCAAATCATTCAAACCATTGTGAACGTGAAATTGTACAAACATTAAAAGTGTATTTATTAAATAAAAGTGAACTCTACATTTGTTAAATAAAGTGAACTCTACATTTATTAAAGTTTAAATACTACAAATTGGGGGCTCAACCGGGATCGCCCGTATGCGATTACCCGGGAAAAGTGGACAGAACAGTGAGTGCCTGTGGTTGTTACTTGTGGTCGCACAAAGCGTTTTAAAAAAACTAAAAGAAACATTTTCTCGGTGAGTGAAACTTTCGGTACATGCATTAAGCAAAGACAGTGAACTATTAATTTCGTTTAATCCACGTGAAAGTGCTCGGTTAAATCTATTGCGAATTAAAGTGAAAAGTGCTGCAGTAGCACAGGCTATAAGGCGGCAGAACTGCAAAGTATCGTGTGTGTCGTCTAGTATCAGTGAGCAGAATACAGTGGGATAAGTGCCGGAATCTGTAAAAGTTCAACGAAAGTGGTGGCACATAAAGACCACCGAGGTACTGTACTTGTACCGGCAGTCCAAGGAGCGTTAGAGCGTTAGGCGATTCCGTTAGAACGCCAATAACTAACGGCTCGATCACAGTAATAGCAGTACGGTGACTTGGTGAAACAGTTGCACCAATCAGAAGACGGCATCGGCGACAGTGTGGAATCGAAACACACGAAGCAAGCGGTAGCGGTATATAAGTATATACGGCGGGGCACATAAGCACACGTATACTTTGAATAAGCAGACAGCGGCAGCGACGAGTGTGTAAGTGCGCAGCAAACACCAAGCGCGTCAGCAGACATGAGAGCAGAGATATACAACGGTGGTTCAGCGGCGGCGGCGTCGGCATTCACGGCAACAGAGTTTAACGGATGTTGAATGTGACGCGGAGTAGCAGGCGTAGCAGAGAGTGAGCGGCGGGAGCAGAACAAATAAGATAAGGTTTCGAACATGGTAGTAGTTAGAGGTATAAACACACACATACATATACCGATATTGAATAAATTATTTAGAAGTAGAACAACATCAATTGTATGATCTAAATGCTATTGTATTCTTTTGTATTTAACGTATGTGTGTGTATAGTAGTAAGACGATACAATTACGTATAGGTGTAAGAAGTAGCACTGTTTTGAATTCCTTTCAGTTTATAATTACATACATACGTTTATAAAATTCACTTTGTAAGATGGATGCAGCCACCATAAAGGGTATGACTGTAGAGTCGTTGAGGGAAAAACCTAGAGAGCTAAATTTAAGTACAGCCGGTAGGAAGAAGGACTTACAGTTAAGACTGTTACAACACATGGTTTTCGGAGACGAGGTGGATGAGGGGGGAAGTGATAATGAGTCGGCAAATTCATTATACACTACCGAGGATAGGAGTGTAGGTAGGGTGCTATTTACGTTGCGTGATGTCGAAGATAGCATATCCAGTTTTTATGGAGACGGTACTTATAACGTGTACCACTGGGTTGATGAGTTCAACGAAGTTGCTGAAACAGTAGGGTGGAACGATTTACAGAAGTTCATATATGGAAAGCAGTTGCTGAGGGGAGCAGCCAAGTTATTTGTTCGGGGAACTGTAGGGATCAGGAATTGGAATGGTTTGAAAACTGCGTTGGTGGAGGAGTTTGGAGAAAAGTTGAGTGCCGCTGAGGTACATCGTATGTTGAGGAATAGGCGTAAGCAGCCGAAGGAAAGTCTGCAGGAATACTTATACTCTATCATCGAAAGTGGTAAGCCAATATCACTCGATGAAAAGAGTATAATCGAGTATTTCGTGGAAGGTATACCGGATAGTCGAGAGAATAAAAGTATGTTGTATCAAACGCACAGTGTGAAGGAATTGAAGGAGCAAATCCGCGTATATGAGAGAATTAAGGGTACATCCGTCGCAAATCGTAGAGCTTTCTCCCCGTCGTCAAACACAAGTAAAGGTACTGAAGATCAGGTTAGGAGGAGGTGCTACCGTTGTAATCAGGAAGGTCATCTAGCTAGAGATTGCTCACGCGGGGAAGCAAACAACGTAACTTGTTTTAAATGCAAGGGAAAGGGCCATTATGCCCACAATTGCAAGGGCGCACAACCAGGTAGTGTGGCGAAAAATGAACGGATTAACGCAGTCGGTGGTGAGAAAGGAGAGTACATTTTCGTGAACGCGGTGATAAAAGGGATCACGTTTAGCGCATTGGTAGATACGGGATGCTTCACGAGTATATTGAGGTACGATACGTTTAGGAAGCTAGGAGGAATTGCTCTCAGGAAAGAGAAACAACGGCTGTATGGAATAGGAAAGGGCGAGGTTACAACGATGGGTAACTTTATAGCAGAGATCTCCGTGGAAGGCGTGATAATGGAAGTCAAGTTCGAGGTAGTAAGAGTGCAAGATATACCCTACGCGGCAATCTTGGGAAACAATATACTAAAAGAAGTGGATTTGGTGTTTAGCAAAGGCAGAGTGGTACTTAGAAAACCCAATAGGGGTGGAGAAATGTCGGTTGACACGGGTGCCAATGAGTTGGCGAATAGAAGTAAATGCGTTCAGGTGGGCGATGAAACTGAAATCTCAGCGAGTGAGAGGGTTTCGGCCGAGCAAGTGTGCGAATATAAAGTTAGTTCCGAAGAACGGGGAAGAGAGGTCGATGTAAAGGGAAAGGACACGGTATGTCCTGGCGAAGGCTTTAAAGATGAACGAGAATTCAAAGTTTTGTGTGGGATAGAGGTACAGGTAGAGGATAAGTCGGACAGAGTAGACTTATCACATTTGGATAAATCTGACGCGGCGTTCGTCAAAACGTTGATAAGCAAATATCAGCCTCAGAAACCAACGAGTGTGCCAGTTGAGATGAAGTTAATTTTAACAGACGATAAACCGGTATATCAACGGCCTCGCAGGGTATCGTATGAAGATCAAAAGTACATAGAGAATCAAGTCGGGGAAATGCTTAAAGATGGGATTATACAAAACAGCACGTCCGAGTATGCGTCACCAGTGGTATTAACCACAAAAAAGAATGGATCGAAAAGATTTTGTTGCGATTTTCGTAAAATAAACGAAAAAATATTGAGGGACAACTTCCCCATGATACTGATAGACGAAGCACTGGACAGACTACAGGGAGCGCAAATATTCACCACTTTGGACTTGAGGAACGGGTTTTATCACGTACCAGTTGAACCGGACTCCAGGAAGTATACCGCCTTCGTAACAACCAGTGGACAATATGAATTCCGTTTCGTCCCTTTCGGTATCACCAATTCCCCAGCAGTGTTTTGTAGATTTATCAGGGCAGTTTTTCAAGATATGATTCGAGACGGTACGGTGGTGATATACATGGACGATATAGTCATTCCTACGAAAGAGATGTCTACCGGGCGTCAACAGTTAGAGAGGGTGTTAAATAGAGCAAGTGAGTGGGGACTACGTTTAAATTGGGAAAAATGTCAAATTTTGAAGAGACAAATAAATTTTTTGGGGTTCATAGTCGAGCAGGGGAAAATTTTACCGTCGAATGAAAAAACGGAAGCGATTAAAAACTTCCCGATTCCTAGGAACATAAAGGAGTTACAAAGATTTCTGGGGTTAACATCGTTCTTCAGAAGGTTTATTCGGGATTACGCAAGGATAGCCAAACCATTGTCGGACTTATTAAGGAAGGATGAGAAGTTCAGGCTGGGTGACGACCAGTTAGTAGCCTTTGCAGAATTGAAAGCCGCCTTGGTTAAAGCTCCAGCATTACAGCTATACAACCACGGGGCGGAAACGGAACTACACGCGGATGCATCGAAATACGGTTACGGAGCAGTATTGCTCCAAAAGGACGCAGAAGACCAATTGTTACACCCTATAGCGTTCATGAGTCGTAAGACTACGGCAGCTGAAGAAAGGTATAGCGCATTCGAACTTGAGGTTTTGGCGGTAATTAAGGCTTTAAAAAAGTGGCGGGTTTACCTGAAGGATATCCATTTTAAGATAGTGAGCGATTGCAATGCTTTCACAATGACGGTGAAAAAAAGCGATGTTCCAGACAGAATCATGAGATGGGCCATGTATCTCCAGGAGTACGATTACGTTGTCGAGCATAGGTCAGGGACGCAGATGAGACATGTAGACGCATTAAGTCGCGTATATTGTTTACTAATAGAGGACTCCTTAAAGTTTAGATTGAAGGAAGCTCAAATGCAAGATGATTGGATTAGAGCAGTGAGGAAGGCGTTAGAGAATGGACCCTATGAGAAGTTTTACATAAGAAATGAGTTAGTATATTACGATCCCATCAAGGAGTTGTTGGTTGTACCCGCAGGCATGGAAGATGAGATTATAAAGTTAGCACACAGGCAAGGACATTTTGCGGTTAAGAAAACGGAAGAGATTTTAAGTAAGAATTATTATATACCCAACGCAAATGGAAAGGTGCAGAAAATAGTCAGAGCTTGCATTGAATGTATTGTAGCAGATGCCAAAAGGGGGAAAAAGGAAGGCTTGTTGACACCGATCGACAAGTCTCAAGAACCATTAGGAACGTACCATATAGACCACGTGGGTCCATTGACCGAAACCAGGAAACAATATAACTACATTTTAGTAATAGTAGACGGTTTTTCAAAGTTCGTATGGTTGTACCCGACGAAGTCAACTGGGGGGGAAGAGGTAGTGGATAGGTTAGAGAAACAGGCGTCGATTTTTGGAAATCCGAGGCGGATTGTTACAGATAGGGGGGCTGCCTTTACGGCAAATGCTTTCAAAGATTATTGTATCCCGGAAGGCATACAACACTTGCTGATTGCGACGGGGATTCCTCGCGGCAACGGTCAGGTGGAACGAGTGCATCGTATAGTTATTCCAATGCTCGCGAAAATGTGTCAGAACACTTCAACTCAGTGGTACCGTCAGGTGCCAAAAGTTCAACAAATCATGAATAAAACCTCTCCGCGGAGTACGGGGATAGCACCCTTCACAATACTTACAGGTTTAAATATGCGCACATCAGATAGTTCAGAATTACAAACTATGCTAGACGGAATAGAGGTGGAAGAGTTAAATACTCAGCGCGATTTAGTAAGACAGGAGGCAAAAGAAAACATAAAGAGAATTCAGGAAGAGAACGTTAGAACATTCAACAAGAATAGAACGGGAAATTTTAGATACCGCGTTAACGAAGCAGTCGCCATTAAAAGAACACAGTTCGGGGTTGGCATGAGATTGAGGCCGAAATATCTCGGGCCGTACAAAATAGTCGCACAATTACCACACGGAAGATACGAAGTAAAGAAAATGGGAATCCATGAAGGACCTAACAAGACCATTACCGTTGCAGAAAATATTAAGAAATGGGGTTAGGTATTCGAGGGCGAATAGCTTGTCAGGACGGCCGATTGTAGGATGAGGAATAAGGGCAGTATGGCAACCACTAATCCAAATGTCAAAGAGTGGATGACATTTGTGGATGAGGTAGAAGATGTGGGCTGTAAGGCTAGCATCCATCATAGCATAAGTTGATATAATTCATTCCTGATTGTAACGGCGAGCGCGTTAGACGTTCGGCCCGCGAATATACATAAGTAACTCGTTTTTAATAAAGGAAGCGCCGCATGTTATCCGGCCCTCGTTGCCATTGCGAGCAAATCATTCAAACCATTGTGAACGTGAAATTGTACAAACATTAAAAGTGTATTTATTAAATAAAAGTGAACTCTACATTTGTTAAATAAAGTGAACTCTACATTTATTAAAGTTTAAATACTACATACATACCGTCACCTAAAATGCAAAATAGCGTAACAACATTTACAAAATAAAATGGAACATGTGTGAAACAAAATTTTAGTATTGGTTAAAACTGGTTTATATCTGACCTCAGGACCTGAAAATGTTTAACATATGTGATATTGTGTATGTAATTTGAAGTAGTGAAGCGTAATCAATAAGACATTCAATTTCGAATTTTTTGATGACACGTTATTTTGCATTTCAGGTAACGATATACAAATGTCTGCCCCTCTATCTGTCGGTATATTCGGCAACTAGACCTTCAGTTTTCAAGTTATCAGCATAAAATTTTGTAAATCTAGTTATTTCCCCAAAAAGTTGCCCATTTGTCGAAACTTCCGATGTCAGATCACTATAGAATATAGCTGTGACATAATTTAAACGATCAAATGACATTCCCTGTATAGAAAATTTTTTTATTTGACGAGATATCCTCACGAATTTTGTCATGGATTATTTTCTAAGTAAGCGAAAAATTATACGAAGGAATTGTTTCGATCGGACTATTATGGCATATGGCTTTCAAATAAACTAAACGATCGCAGTCAAGTTATTGGATGAATAATTGAGATATCTTCAAGAAATTTGGCAAGGTCAATAGTCATTTCAATAAGGGCTTTTTGGTATTTGTGAAGAGTATTAAAGTTTTGGTGAAACCGAACCTCTCTAGTGCGAGTTTTTCTGTATTGATGCTTAAAACTCTGTTAATTTCAAGTAAAAGTCAAAGCTTATTTGTTCCAAATTTTCATTTCTTTAAAATATATGACTGATGCGGCCAGAATTATTTATTTAGTCGTTTTAGTATGTATTACTGCAGTTCTTTGCTTTTGCTTTCGGACAAAGAATAGTTTAAGGTTTGGATTTGGATAGAAATGTCTAGAGATGTTTATCTGTGTATTGCTCTCTTCATCAGCCTCTTACATTTGTGACTCTGCTTGTTGATACATTGCACTATTTTTTTTTTTTTTTGCCAAGATGGCGTGGTAATTATATGTAGCTCACTATTTCTATATATCGATTTGAATATCTGAAATGCAATCGCAATAATTTCAATGGCAACAAAAGATCACTGCTCTGCCTGGAAGTACTATAGAAAATCTTTATCCAATCCAAACATCTTTAAGAATATCCATGAAAATATTTTAGCAAAAAAATTAATATATTTTCCAAAGTTCCTAATAAATTTGTAAAAATCATTAAATCAATTGCTAAATAACCAATTTCTAATAAAATTTAATACAGCATGTGGAGTTGGCATTTATAGAGGAATTTCCTTTATAACTTTAACTCTACTTCCACTCTCTGGGTCTTATGCTCTCTCTCTCTATCTCACTCAGTTCGTATACTTTGCATGACCTTCAATGTCAACGCCTTTCATAGAGCAGAATTTCCTTTTAAAATGCAAACTCATATCTGTCGTTCACCTGAACCAACTTACACATATAGTACATACAAGCTTTTGCAGACCAAGCACATACACACATATACCCGTAGGTGTGTCTGCACACTCTCTGTGTGAGTTTTGTAAATGTGACATTTTAGTTTGCTGGCGAGGCGTAACCGCAACCAGAACCACAAATGTCAGATTCAAATGATTTTGATTTGTACACAGATAAATACCGGAATTGGAAAATGTAATTCGAATGACAGTCGCAAAATGATTTACATGCACGCTGCCACACACACATACGCATACAGAGGCGATTGTACTAAGAATGTAAATGTATTGAATTTTAGAAAGTTCGCATATAAATGAGGTGGAAGGAAAGAGTTGGCTGCCACCTGTCTGTGGTATGTTCGCTTGGTATATACATTATAGACTAAATCATTATTTGTTATTTGCACTCCAGTCTCTGAGGAAGTTTACGAGATATGTGAGCCAAATTGTAATATTATTTTACTAAATTTGTGCATTTTGGAAGTCTCTTTTATACTGTTAAAACGTTCTTCTGTAAATAAGTTGAACTTTAACGATTAAATATTCCAACTAATTATACTTTCCTTCAGAAAAATTAGTTTACTTTTTTTCGTAAAACGGAGAATGACGTTGAGCACAACTAGCAGCTCCGTCAAAAGCAGGAGGAACCTCTCCGAGCCCTTTTACCAGAAGACCACGCACAAATATTTCTCCCGTCTTGGGAACTACCTCATAGTTGATAACTATAAACTTGAAAAATCTAAGGAGTTTGTATATCAGGAAACTAGCACAAATTCCACCAATAATATAAGATTTGAAGTCAAACACAGAATAGTTCTTGCTATTGATTTCTTCTTGGGGATCAGCGATTGAGGCGTAGAATCCTATCTCGACAAACGAAAATTGCGTATAGTCTCTTGCTATTACCGCTCCCGCATTTCGAGATGAGAAAGCACTTGAAATACTCGAGAGAACTGTCCTCCGCCAGATTCTTGGAACCGTCTGCCTGAGCGATGATTGTCGAGGCAAATGAAACCACGAATTGTATGAGTTCTGCTGCGACATCAATATTGTCAAGCGCCTAAAAATCCAACGATAGTTATTTCATGTCGTTCACATGAAAGATGATGCCCCAGCGAAAGACTCCTTCGATTCGAGATCTATGAGTATAAACAATAGAAAAAAAGGCGCCTATACATCTAATGAAACGACCCAATGCATACCGACATATCTGTTAAGAATATACAACTGGCGTGGCCTCGCAAAGCATAGAATTATTACCAATATGTAAGTTCCCACTCCTTTAAGTAAGCCCAAAAGTCGCCAATGCTCCCTCAAAACCACGTGAGCCATCAAACTAACTTATTATTTCGTAAAAAGTAGTTCAAGATTCGATGAGTAAGTAAGTATGTATATACTAAGTTGCTGCTTTAAGTCAGGACTTTTCGGAGTAATGAGGGGCCCACTTCGGAGTGTTTTAAAGTGGGAGCCTGCTTTAAAAGCTTCAAAAAATCGATTTTTTATTGCTTAACTCTCTTTAAAAAATATCTAAAAATATGTCTCCAAAGTTATAGATGGGAATTCGAAATATTTTCAAAGCTAGAAGGGAAATAGTCACCGAGCGTCTAGCAGATATATGAGCGCTTAGGCAGAAAGCGAACACTTTGACGCGCGATTTCTCATTTCATTTTTGCGTCTTAGTTGGCGCGTAGGATAGAAAAAAAACGAAACGTTGTATGGAATTGGGGCAAAGTTTATTATAATATTATTAGTATCTTTGACATTAAATTATCTTCCATTTAAACTAAAAAAAAAACTAAAAAAAGTCAAGTTTGAACATATTTTTAAGCAACATAAAGTAAATTCTTTTTGGTCAAAAACCACTTTTTTTTCAATTTTTAAAAAATTTTTAAAACTTTATACTTTTTTTTAGAATTTACTTAGTTAACTAGAAGATAAATTATTAAAATATATGAATCTCTTTGATTTTTTTTTTTTGATAGAAATTGCGACCTGCACCCTGCCCGCCGTCCGACAAATGCACATGCGAGATGCATCAGGCAATCGCTTCCCAAAGGTAGACTCTCAAAGGTTTCGTATCCAAATAATTTATAAATGATGTTTAAATATATAACTATAAACTCCTGTGGTGATGAAAATGCTTTTCTATCTAAAACTATGTGTGAAACGAGACAATGTAGAGATATTCTTCGGAATACCCAAGTTGCTTGAGTGAGGTTTTACTCCGTGTAAATTTCGAAGTAGGGTTATAAAGACAATAAAACTACTGGGTTATAAAATGTTTGTAAGAAATTGGAAAGTGCGATTTTCAGTAAACATGTTATATTAAAACACTTCTGAAGGTATTTAAAGTTAAAATTTCCATGTCATTAACAACGACTATTAAACACAATTTGACGTCAGTCTGTATATTGGAGAAGTAGCCCTTCAGTTTTTGAGATATCGATCTGAAATTTTGCACACGTTCTTTGCTCCAGACCCACTTGCTTCGCTTCTTCATATGCAATGCCAATTTAATTAAACGGGTTTATAATTTACAGCAGCAAATCGCAGAAATTGTAACTTAAACCGCCAGACATATATATGTAAATATATATATACAAGTACTATTGTATCAACTGCTTTATTATATCGTTGCGTGTGTTTTGGGTCTTGTAAACATATTCACACACAAATTGACCGGAAGACATAAATTTGTGGTTCCATTTGAATGCATAATTAATTGTGCATTTGATGCGCAACGCAAACACAAAAGCGGTGCCCACACGGCCGACAGTTGAAGCGGTCGGTGGAGCGGCGGTGGCCACTTAAAATTCCTGTCGTCTACTATATAAGACATTAACAGGCACACACGGTAGCATCGGCCTGTCATGCGAGCTGGTAGCTGGTGAGTTGGAGAGTTGGAGAACCGATCAAAGAGGTAAAAATTTTAAATTGTAGCGTGAGCAAAAGCCCCATTAACTGCCGAGTAAAGATGCGTATGCACATGCAAGCATCAGCTGTCTTCAACTCACCGAAACCAGTAGAATGACATTGCAATTAGAGGCATATGCATGCGAATGTGTGTGTACATAGTTATTTTGTAATATAAGGTGCTCAACGCACAAGAGCATTGACATCCCTTTAGCATTACTTTACTGGCGACCCGGAAATCTGAACTCACAACACAAATACTTGTTGTTGATTCCTACGGTTTATGCTCGCAGCTGACACCTGCAATATTTGCATTGCCGGTGTCTGCCACACGGTTTTGACCTCTTTTCAGGTCATTCATTTGCTTTCATTCAGTACATAGTTCAGTGTCTTAGGAGTACAGAAAAATGTTTCGAAATGCTTGTCTCTGCGTATAAACTCAAGCGTGATAATTACTTCATCTTGTTTTATGAAAGAGAATCGTGAAGAAGATATTTAATAGGCACATTTTAGGAATATGCGGGAACTTAAAGACAAGATCAACATAGTAAAAGTTTTTAAAAAATCAGCGTCCATGCTGGCGGTGATGCTGCCCTCACTCTCTCTAAACTCATCTTTACCACCGCCCTTCCACTTTAGCATCGCACAAACTCTTCACTCGACAGACTTGAGATAAACATCGCAAAAACCAAGCCCATGAGGATCAATCTCTCCAGCAGAAGCCATTCAAATAGTGAAAATCATGATATCAAGCTCGTTGAAAGCTTCTGCTACCTCAGCAAAAGTATAACAACCGAGGGGGAGCAAGCCCGAATGCCAATGTAAGACCAGCACGGCAAGATGCGCGTTTGGACAGCTGCATACGATGTAAGCAAGCTTGTTAATTTCCACGAACACAAAACTCAGCGTAGTCTCCGTCGACACTGATGTATGGAAGCAATACATGGCTGGTAGCGAGCTCCATCACTCAGAGACTTCAAGCTTTCGTCAAAACACGAATCATCTGCAGAACTTTCTGGTTAAATGCTAGTAGTATGCCATAAAGTGCCATGGAGTTCAGCGAAAGAAAAATCAGCACAAAAAAATTGCAGAAAATTGGACAGAATAAAACGTTTTCTGAGGAAAACTTCAAAAATAGCATTTCCAGAATGTCGTTTGACGGGAAAACCCACAAGGAATCAGCAGTCGAAGTTAACCGAAATAAAGCTAACAAAGGCCGGCATCCCAACATTTCCGCAGCCGCCCTACACCCCAGATGTGGCCCTTCCGAACTTTTTTTGTTTCCTTACCTTAAAAGGTCGATGAAAGGTAAGCATTTTGACAATGACAGAGAGGATCCAAGTAGTATGCACCCGGTTCTCAAGGCTTTTCCCGGAGAATGCCTTTTGTAATGCCTTCAATGCTTGGAAATCGCGCTGGCAGCACTGCATCGACGCAGAAGAAATATATTTTGAAAATTTTTAAAGAATTGTAGCGATTTGTTCAGTAAATTTTTTTATTTAAGATTTAGTTCTATAACTTTCTGGACGAATCCTGTAAGTTTCAGTCGAAAGAAAAAACTTAGCTCTGAAAATACTCAAAGCCAATTTTTCGACTGGAGTAAGTGGGAAAAGTGTGAACTAGTTCTCTTGGAAAGGATTGACTTCTCTCGAACCAATAAAGAAAAGTCAAAACATGGCTTCCAAATAACTGTGGACTCAACTTAAACCACTTAGGTGACCACAACGCCTATTGGAGATACGAAGCAGACAAGCATTCTCACCTCAGTTTTTAGACCCTCTTAAAACTTTTTCACTTAAACCACCACAAGTGTGATGTTTATACTCACAACTGCGCTCCATATACACTCGAAACTGCCTTCCTTACTGCTACCGAAGAGGTATATGGCGAAAGGATCTTCTTCTAGCGGTGGGGTAATGCTTTTATATGCATCACATATCCGCAATTTTCATAATTTTTAATACTATAAGTGTGTATAACCAAATTATCCCCCAGCAGACAATTCTAATAAAGTCAACATGCGCCGCTCTGCTGCTCTGCCGCTCGCAGCACGAAGGAGTGTATGCGATGTTTTCGTTTCGTTGCTTCGGCGTTTTGCCGCCATTCTGCACATCCTGTTTCATGTAACTTCCGACGCGTCTAGTTAACAATTTGATTTACGACTATCCGACACAAAGTGAATATGCTGGTGTCTGTATGTACAGCTGCATATATGCTTGTATATGTATTTGTATATATAAATGAATCAAAGCGTTTTAATGGCGCTTAACGCCAATAGTTATCTAAAGTGAATCGCTGAGCGTGATGTAAGTAATTACAATAACAACAACGGCGCACAACTGCTCAGCTATAATCAACGGCAATGCAATAATATTAAAAAGCTTTTGCGGCACGTTGGGGGCGCTCAGATCGCTGCTTCACCCGAATATGAGACTACGAAGCAGCGCGTTGATAACTTGTCATGCATGAATGTCTATTTTTGTACCAACACACGCTGCAATGTTCTGCTCTAACAGTTATGTATGCTTGTATGTATGTGCGTAAATTGCTTTTGTATATGTTAAAGCATTTGCGTTGCTTAGAATAGAGCCTTGCTTTTTGGTTATCGGTCGGAGAAACTTTTCCAACAAAACAATGTTTGTTAAATTGAAGATAATTTATGTACTTCCAGTTGGTCGATTTGCGTTGAGTTTTTGATAAAAATTGGTATGCTAAGTTTTGTACATCTATTACAGTTGTAAATAACAAATATTGGAGTTGCTGCCATTAAGTGAGTCCTAGTAAAAATATTATACCATAAATAGAGTAAATTAAGTTTCTAACACCTTAAAGAATACTTGCGTCGGAGATCCTACACAATACACATATCAATGATCAACATGACAAACTGAGTCAATTTAGTCATTTTCATATGTCTGTCCGTCTGTATATATGTAGGTGAACCAGTCCTTCTGTTTTGGGATATCCATCCGAAGTTTCGCTCAAGTTTTTTTTTCCCCCTAAGAAGCCGCTCATTTGTTAGAATTGTTCGCTACAAAGGAAGCTCGATGTATGGGTGCCACATGAATTGTCTGTGAAAAGTTGAATAGACCGAAAAAACATCTGCGATTCTTTGTTAAAACGAAAGGAAATCGAAGTATTTCTAAAGCGTATGGTAACAGACGATGAACAGTGGATCAAATACGACAATAATGTGCAAAAAATAACATGGTCTAAGCGTGGTGAAGCTCAACGAATGGACGCAAAGCCAGGATTGACACCTCGAAAGGTTATGCTGTTTGGTGGGATTGTAGAGAAATCATTTCCCATGAACTGCTTCAGTCTGGTTGAACGATTGATTATACATTTTACTGTCAACAACTGCTGAGATTGAAGCAAAACGGCCAGAACTGATAAACAAAAAGGGGCTTCGTCTTCCATCAGTACAACGCTAGACTAAACACATATTTGATGGCTCGGCAACAACTGGGAGAGCTTGGCTAAAAAGTGTTGATGCATCCACTGTATAGCCTAATCTTGCACCATCGGACCACCCTTTGTTTTGGGGCAATGCAGAACTCCCTTAATGGAGTAAAGTTTGGCTTCATGAGCAGCCTATAAAAATTACTTGTCGCAGTTTTTCGCCGAGAATCCAGAAAAGTGTAAAAGTACACTAATGAAATATTGTCTGGAAAATGGAGAAAAGTGGTCGACCAAAATGGTACATATTTGGGTTATTAAAGTTCATTATAAATAAATTTAAAAAAATTGAATTCTATTAGAAATACGAAAAGACTTTTTTCGACTACCCTATAAATTGATTGGTAGTCTGTATCTTTCGTATTTATGTATGTAAGTTCGAACGCGTTAAGTTATATCGAGTCCGATCATCATTAAGCGCTATCTCAATTTCACAGCTAAACTTTTCAAAAAAAATCCTTGTGAAAATCGACGAAGCCAGTTTCGATTAGAGTGTCATTATCGAATCACCCCCGAATAGCAACATTAACTATAAGTCATATATGTAGTATGGTCGAAATGTTCGCCAGGACGTCAGAGCTTTCTCCGAATTTAAAGAGTGGCTTGCTATCTGATTTTGATACTGCAACTAGTCCTTTGAAACTAAGGAGCTTTCAAATATCTAGTACAGAGCCTAGATAATGCTGGACTGAAACCGGGGAGGTATTGCAGTGTCTGTCTCATGCTTACTTTCATATATGCCCTGAATTCATCATCTATACTTATGCCAATCCGGCTCGCATGTGATGCCAGTAAATTGTGACCTGTCATTAGGCCAACAACCGTCCTGCAGTGGTTTCAGGACCATGTGAGTAACTGCCCGTATTTTTCTTCCACCTCTTACATTTTCTTACAGCGATCTCTCTCTAATCTATCTTTTAGCCTTTTCGGAAATTTCATCGTACTATATATCGTGTTTCATGACTTCCGAATTTCCTGTATTGATTCAGTAGACAGACGGACTGCACTTTTGACAATCTCAACAGCTTTTTTGTCTCTCGGAATTCTGTCGTGGTTTGCAACATAGTAGTCATTTCCTAGCAGTTATTGCTTCCCCTTTTCCTAAGGTCATTTTTGACGTAATATGATCGGATATTTTTGCTCAAGTTGCCGCCTACGAAAAATATATTTGTGTTCTTTGTCTCTTTCCCCGCATTATTGGCTCTCTCAGCCGCTTGCTTGTCTTCCACCTTGACGATTGAAGGGTCGTCTGAGATCTAGCGCGAGGCAGTATATGTACTCTAGCATCTTTTATATTAGCCTTTTTTGACCCTTCTGCGTGGATGTTGTAATTTCCGCTGGAGCCGCATGCTTCTGCACCATCAACTTTCAGTTGACTTGAAACCTTCTCTCTCAAATAAAGCGTATGGGTGTGTGTCTATTTTATCCACCAACCCCCTTTCTAATTAACCATTATTATTATTATATTAATGTTCTTGTGGAGAAATCATCGAACGCATCGATCTTGCAGCTGCAGAGTTCTTCACTGCAATGTCGATTGGTGGTAGGCTGAGTAACCTTTCCAGTGCAGTCGCTATTGATTATTATTGTTTTCGGGTTACAGGGAACAGTTAGTCATTCTATTCCCTCAAACGGTTTTCGGACATACCTTCTGAAAATTTTTCAAGACTATGCAAATTGTGTAACCGAATTTGCGTAGTCGGTTAAAATGATGCATCAAATATAGTGTATGCATATAGTGCACCATGTTTATAAAGCACGACAGGGCGTATTTGTTTCGGAGCAAAAAAAAGATACACCTTCATCTCTCTTGCTTACTGTATCATGTTCTTCGTGCTAAATTTATGCATGGCTTTGTGTTGATATCACAAAAAAAATCACCAACTACTAATGAAATACTTTCAACACTCTATATTGCTAACATTTGAGCTGAATGTACCCAAAGATATACAATCTGAATAAATGAGTTTAAAATTTCATATCCAGTATACTTGTATGTCACTTATATACACACAGCTGGATTCAAAACGTAATTGCACCCTTTTGCGTCTTCGATTGACCTATAAATAGTCACAAATACTCTACGCTATGATTTTCTACATCCTGTTCAAAGCTACATGCATATTAAAAGCATTAGCATGCATGTCCCAGGCAGACTTTTGTATCGGAGATAGAGATATTTAAATGCGCTACAAAATTACATTAGCATGCAAAAAGAAATGCACACGAGCCGGGTATAATTGTATTGCATTAAGTCGGGCTCGCATGTGCATGTGTGTGGTACACGCCCGGATTTTGTTAGCATTCAAACACTAATGTGCGACTAAGTGCTGTGCTATGCATATAAGTTGATATGTGCATGTATGTTGTACTTTATGAGCATTAAGATGTGCCTTATTGCCAAAGTTGATTATTCTTCTGTTGCAAACGGCACTTGAAGTTGTAGTTACTGGCCTAAGAAATAGTTCCAATTAAACTAGTCTTATCTTTACAAAATTAAGCAGTGTTTAAAGCACTTTACTTGCTCCATATATTTTAATTTAAATATTTTATTTGAAATATATTGAACCTGTGGACTACAATTTTAAAATCAAAAGCAAATCAATCCCCTGCTTTGAAAAATTGATATTCGAAAGCAAAATTTTCCACTCCACAAAAAAGTTTTGATAATTTTTTTCATACATACATTGCTTTTAAATTTATACGCAGTTAAAATTAAGCATCAAATGTAGTGAATTCATATAGTACACCATGTCGTATGAGCAGCATAGTAATTATTTGGCACTTTTATGAATACCCAGGTCATTTGAGCTATAATTTTAATGGTGTATAACTTCTTAAAATTAATTTTAAAAAATTATTCTTCAAATGTAGTGAATTCATATAGTACACCATGTCGTGTGAGCAACAATTTATAAGGCACTTGTGTGTATGCTTAGGTCATATAACTATAAGTTTAATGGTATATAACTTTTAAACGAATTATTTTACGAAAAAAATTATTAAAATCTTTTTTGTAGAGCATTAAATTTGGCATTAGAATATCTAATACTCGCAGCTGAAAATTTACTTTATTAATGCAAGATATCAAGATATCTCATGTTACGTACATGAGTAAAGAAATTTTTTTTTTCTAAATAAAAAAAAATAGAGAGTTTGCTCAATCAAATTGGCAATTAAAGCACACCTTAATGTAGGAATATATATGTGCATAAACGTGAGCCACAAATGCTGGCTTCGGGGTGCACTTACTTCATGCGTCCGCTATCAGTTACAGTGCTTTACAAGGCAGTCCGATTAGAAGTCGCATTTTTTCACAGTTCATGCTTCATGATCGAACAAATATGTTCAAACTATAATACAGATATTTGCTTTTATTCATCCACCACATATAATATTTTAGTCAGTTACAATACTTGTGCAACCAGAGCTTCATAACTCAGCGTTAATTCACTTCAAACTGGGCACACTCGTATGCTCTACCCTCCAATACCAAAAATTGCAACAGCCGCTGCCAGCTACGTAAGTATGTATGTATATAGTAAGTAACATATATCTGAATGCTAAGTTTGAATAAATTTACAAAGCATTTTAATGCATTTTAGAATTTTTACCCTTTCACTTAGCCAGTTCATTGAAATGGCGACTCTGCATGCTTTGGACAAGCATTGAAATATATTCCTAGCTTTGGGTTGCGCTAAAAGCTAATGGGCATTTTCCATAAACACGCACAATTATTGTTGCTGATCAATATCTTTATTAAAATGTGAAGTTTACGGCATGTCGTTTAAGTGATGTCGTGTTCACGTGTGTTTTAATGTACCTTTTTTTTGATTCGAGAGCGCTTTGAGCTTTTGCTTTTTTGGATTTGACTGTTCAACAATTTTTCCTTTTTTCTACTTTCTATGGAAATTCTAAGTCTAAAATTTATTTATGACATAAAAGAACCCGGAAGTTGTAATTTAAATTCACGGAGTAAATGGTATTGCTTCATTCTAGATGACTTTTGATCTCTTCAGCTGATGAAAGTGCCACAAATAATAAGGATATAGAGCTGAGAAACCGTGAGGCAAGTGTTAGAGATGGCAAGTTTTGGTGGATATTTTGAGTAGGAGACATGCTCTTAGTCGACTCGTCTCTATAAAACTGACTTTTAATCAAAAAGAATACCGTAAACAGGTCTCTTTGGACATGCTTGATCTTGAAACTTCTGATTTCGCATTCATGAAAAGTATTATGACTGCCGATGATACGTAGGTTTATGAGTTTGTCATGTAAACAAATCAGTTAGCATTGGAATGGAAGGAAAAACACATTTTTCTTTCAGATTATCTTGAATACTTTATAAATTGAATTCTAGACTTTCCTTCACACCATTGAATAAAGTAGAAATATACAAATGAGTGATTTAAAGCCTAAAACTGAGCGCAATAGTTTAAACAAGCATGTGGTAAATACTAGCTCAACCAGGCCAGAACGATTATACATTAGCCGAGCGTACAAAAAATCTCTGAACTAAGCTACTTGCTTACAAACATGAAAAAAAGAACCTTCACTAAACATGCGGTTTGGAAAAACTTACAATTTACTTTGTATACGCTTGTCACATATTCGCTGGAACGTGTGCGCCATAACAACCATAACAAGTGGGACATGGCATAAGGGATGGCAGTAAATGCCTTACTTTTTGTTGGCCAACCGGATTTTCAATATTAAAGCATGCTTAAGTGGAAACGTGTGCACGACATGCATGCCCAAACACCTAGACCTCGTCAAAGCAGGAAGTAGCAAGACCCTAAAAGCACTCGCCGGCCCAGTAGCTCAGCGCCAGCTAAACAGCCGCTTCAAAGCGCAGCACACAAACGTATGAGGCACTCCAAATAGAGGAAGATGTGGGTTTTAATAAGCGAAAGTGTATATTTTTGGCACACGTGTGAGTGTTTTTGCTGCGCTCCAGGTTTTTGCTGCCGAGCGGATGGCGTATTTCAAAACACTTTTATTGGTGTATTTCCTTTGTGTACAGTTTATTAATATTATTTATTTTTCACTTACGAGCTGAGCACATAGTTTTTATGTTATGTTTTTATTTTTTAATGCAGTTGTTGATATGTGTGCGGTTTTGTATTTTTGTGTTCCAAATAATTGTTGTCTCGTAATTTTCTTTACATGTTTTGCTCACATGTTCTTATATACTGCTTTGTTTTTCATAGCATTTTTTGGTATATTCTTTACTAGGCTCTCGTGACCTTTATTATCCCATCACATTGTGACTTTCAAATCACATCACTTCGCAGTGTGAGCATCACTCGAGCAGCCTCTTTTTCTTACATAGAGCCAGCTGGCAACCACCTAGCGTTGATGACACCTTGTGACTTCCAAATCACTTCACTTCGCGGCATGAGCGTTACACGGGCACTGGAGAGGTACGTTGTCTGCATTTCTTATATAGGGCTAGCTAGCAACCAACTACCGATGAGCAGATTTGGCGGTCCAAATTCTCAGCGATGCAGTTGAGGTGAAAGAAAATTTCCGAAATTTTCTTTTTGTGTCTCTTCCAATATCCGATTTCCCAGAGTCTGCTAACAATACTCTGTCGGTTGTGTTACTTTTTGAGGATTGGACCTACCAGCAAGATTCGGTTACCACAAACCATCAAGCAGTGGCATGAAAGTAATATTCCTGGCTTCAAAGTAGCACACGACTGATTGCCTGGATGTACAGATTTAAATCCATTGAACTAAAGTTTGTGAGCCGAATTGGTGCGCATGGCCTGTCCTGCTTGCGTAAAGCAAAAGGCAACCGATTTGTATAAAATTTTGAACCTAAACTTGCAACAGAACTTATGGAAGGACTTTGTACATAGCCATACGAACACCTTATAAGCAAGCGGTAGGTGAAATATACAACTCATTGGCAGATTTGGACTTCAGTAAGCCGTTCTCAGTGAAATATTAAGGGAATCCTAAATTCAAATAGTATATAATAAGGCCTTCAAAGAATATTAAATTTAGTTATGAAAGAAAACATTGAGGCAACACTATGGCAATTAAAAGCAGTCCCGTCTCCAGCTCAAAATGCAATTAAGTAAACAGAAAATATTAAATAAGCGAAGGCAACAACAACTATAAACACACACAAAAATTAAATTGAAATTATATGAGTGGCTGTGCGAGTGAATAAATACGCGAGAAATAAATAATAAATCGCCAAGTGTAATTTAAATGCAACAGCAAGCAACGACAAAAAAACCTGAACCTGAACAACACTTAATTATGCCGCCGCCAGCGCTGCTAAAGAGCTAGCGAGTACGTTGGCTCGAGTGGCATGCAGCATACCACTTGTTGCAAGCAACTGGTCGCTACGGCGCCATTGCCACACACAGACACCCACAAACAGCTGACATGCTGCAGCAACCGTTAGTTGCGGTCGTTTCGCTGCTGTAACTGACTAGAACTACTAATACATAAACAACAACATAAACACTAACAACAACAAATGCTGCTGTGTAGAAATTGCAACAAAATGAAGTAAGTGAAATTTCCGGTCTTTTGGTGAATGATGGCGCTGGGTTCAGCAGGGCAACGCCGCCACCCAGGCGAAGACGGCATTGGAGAGCAGCAACACTGTTGCCACAGCTGCAGCTAACGAGCGCTTTCGCACATATGTGCATATGTATGCATTTTGTATGTATTTGTACATATGACAACAACAACAACAATTTAAGGCAAAAGCAATTTCAGGTGCATACACATCACCATTTTATATATGCTATACATCAGTTGCGCCATGAAGACGTGTTGCTGCCGCAGCTGCTATATGCCCGACCCGAAGGCTGCCACAGCACCGAAGGCAGCTGCAATACCAGCGTTGGCAATACTGCGCCATCGCCAACACCACCTGAAGACGCAACAGCGCGTTCAATGACGTTGTTTGCAGAAGATTTTAATTAAAATCGGATCCAACATTGAGCCGTAGAAATTTAATTGATGCAAAGCGGCAACTGCAACATATAACACATATGCATGCAACTATGCATACAACACACGCACACACATACACATATATACAAGAGCAAACACTCAAGCAGATGTACAGCGGCATTAACTATGCATGTGAGTGGGTGTGCGTGCATGCGCTTGTGGCAAGTGAGGCAAGCTTTGGTTGGCAAGTGAAGTGAAGCAAGCAAAGTCGCATTAAACGAATCCTTGTCGCCTATATGGTTAAACTTAAAACCGCGTCAAGTGCCTCGGTTTTGTGGTAACTCACAAACATACTCACACGCACACACACAGACATACGCTTCATGTGTCTACCACTGCTGCTTTGTCTAAGAACACGGGCGTTTGGGAGGGCGCTTGTGTTGTTGGTGCATTTCGTAGGCGTCGCCGTGCTGCAGCAGCGTTTCGAGGCAATGCAAGTGCGCTGCTCTGCCGGCAGGTGTTGGCTGTGGTGAAGGTGCAAGCGTAAACATAAGTGTTTGTTGTTTAGTGCTTGGCAGCTTGTACACTTTCGAAAATCACAAAATGTAATAAATAAATGAACAACTTGGGCATTTTGCAAATTGTGTAACAAAGTACTTAATAACCAAGTATGCACGTTTGTATGTGTGTGTTGTTATGTGTGTATGTGTTTGTTTGCCAACTTCGGTACATAAATGCAAATATTGGCACAGAGTTACAACACATTGCAACTGGAGCACTTTTACGCTCATAAACGAAACTCCTGGGGGGAAATGCAATAATTTCTAGTTTCTAACTAGTTCAGCACTAGTTCTTTACAGTACATAACAGTAAACAGTTGGCTTTCACGTTCGCTGTTTACTGGCGACCATTGCACAGAGCTTGCGGGGATGTTGCATTAAAATAAATTTCGGATTTCCAAACTACTGTAGAGTTCTTTGAAGGGTAAGCTGAACGCCAGCTGATCAGCTGAACTCCTGAAAAATCACTAAGCAGCTGGGTAGTTGAAATAAAAATAGCTTCTTCTCATTAAGGGATCGGAAGAAAACTGCTATGAATGTCCACAGCAAAATCACAGGAACTGCAAAGCCGATCAACTGATCTAGCCGACTACCACTGGACAGCTGGGTCTCGCGAAAGTTTGGGGTACCTTAGTGTATCATCAATCCAGAGATCTTTTTGGCTTCAAAAAGTTGCGATTTTCACAAATCTGAGCTCCAACCAAGTTTTAAATGACCGTACTTGTGATAAGGATACATATTTAAAGGAGTCAATCTTAGGATGGATGCGGTTTGCGCGAAGTTTCTTGGTCTTCGAAAACGTTTAGCAGTTCGAAAACAACTTCAGTTTCGGGGTACCAGGCTACTGGGTCTATCTCTGAAGGGAGGTCACTGCAAATCTGATCAGCTAAGGGGCATTCTCTCTAGTACATTTATCATCAGGTGAGGTGAGGTGATTTTTTTTTTTTGACTAGAACAAGTAGATAGAGCTCCTGTAAACCCTTTGGCTTCCAAAAAGTGTGGGTTTCCTAAATATGAGCTCCAACCGAGTTTTAAACTTTTGTCCTTGTGATGAGGATACCTATTTAAAAGAGTCAATTGCCAGATTTGCCGGATTGTTTTTTAGTTTATGATTTATCAAGGCAATTCATCGGCTTATGTGGCTTTAGCTCCGTCGCCGGAAATTTTCGGCATTTCAAAAATTACTTCAGTTCCAGCTACCAGACTACTGCTGTGATGTTTGTAAGGTCACTGAAATGCAAGACCAATCTTGCGGACTATCACTGGACAGTTAGGTTTCGCGAGAGTTCGACGCTCCCTGGTACATAAATAGGCTAGCTTTTTTGAACCAGAATAAGTAAATGGAGCTTCTGTGAACTGTTTTATAAGAGCTCAACCAGATTTCAACGTCCGTTCTTGTGATGAGCATACAGATCTTAACGGATCCACGTGCTTATTTGTTTGTAGGAAAACAAGACAGAAGCTGTTCCGATTTTAATAAAGCATTTGCGGTACATTGTCTGTATCTTAGAGTTCAGCTCCGACTTCGGCAATTTACGGCATTGATAGAAGAAGTAAATATCCCTTGGACCAAACCTAGTTTATATAAACATCCGACCGGTTTACATTACCTTGCAAAGACAGTCTGCCATGGAAAACCAGGCAACCAGGTAGTTATGTTTTTGTGAAATATTTACATATTAGGTGTACTTGTACTTTTGTTGTTCTGATATATAAAGGCATGTTTTAATTGTGTTTGTGCTTTTTTTTGGACATTTTTTTTCACCTAATTCCATCCGCAAGATGTTGGTAAACAATTACAAAGCTTTTCTTCCAAGCAGAATATACTTTCTTTTTTGTCTAACAAGCTTGTAATTTAGTTCAAGAGCTCAGGTTTTACGACAGCCGTTTGTGTCCTTGAGATTTTCCAAGAAAAACCAACAATATTAAGGTCATTAATGCATCTTGCTGGTTAATGGTATTCAGAAAATAGCAGAAGTTACACAAACGCTGCGCTCAAGCAATAACATTTAATCTGGACATACTTGTAATTGCTGCCAAGAATTTGTGGCTTCCAACAGAGATTTTATAACGACTGCCAAAAATTTTCGCTGTGCTTTTTAGTACACATTGATTTCGTAAAAACTTCATTTTATTTTGGGAATTACAGTTGTGACATTTCAAATTTGAAGAAGTTTCGAATTTCGAAGTATTTTCGAACTTGAAGAAATTTTTAATTTCGAAGTATTTTCGAATTTCGACGTATTTTCGAATTTCTAAGTATTTTCGAATTTCGAAGTATTTTCGAATTTGGAAGTATTGTCGAATTTGAAGAAATTCCGAAATGAAATGAAATTTTTTTCAAATTTGAAGAAATTTTGAAATGAGGTACATTCGGGAAATTTAAAAAATTACCTTAAAAAATGTCGACTTAGAAAATAGATACATATGTATGTATGTATGTACATTGTAAGAAAGGAAAATTTCTAGCACTCACTTACGAATAGTCCTAAAAGCAGCAGCAGAATTTCGACAAAAATCAGTATACATACTTCTTTAATCTAAGAATATAATCGCCATTACTTTTAAACTTTCGAAAAAATGGAGTTAAGTATTTTTCGGAGCCTAAGGGGCTAGAAGATAAGAAGCTTTTTGTATTCAAAGAAATTTCGGGATGAGATACATGTACGAATACAAAAAAAAAGAATACGTTAAGAAAACTTCGAACGAAAAAAATTTAGAACACAAAAAACTCAAATTCGAAAAATTTCGTAGTAGAAAAGTTTTAAACTCAAAAACCTTCGAATTCGAAAAATTTCAAACACGGAAAGTTTCGAATTCGAAAAATATTGTTAAGTATTTTAATTTTAATTTGGTTTGGTAATCATTATAGAGCTTACATACGTGTAGTCTTCAATGACGCAGTGATGGCTTTCGTCTAATAATAAATTCTGACGAAAATCAATATCTTTTATCATTAAAGTAGAGATGTGATCATTTTCAGACCATTCTCCACTGAATCCTTTTTCACTATAGCAACAAAGCAAAAAGTCAAGTCCAATTTTATTGTGTCATACATATGTATGTACACACACATGCATTATAAATAAATTATTTATGTCCTCAAACTAATCTGACATTTTCTCGATGGCTTGACAAATTCACATCAAAATCTTCTTTATTAAACTCGGCAGCCGCTAACAAAATGGCATTGACTCCATCTTGAAATGCATAAAAAATTTCTGCTTGTCTGCTTCCACACATGTATATTTATTAGGCTTACTCATACATACATACATATGTATATACGATGGTCGACCCACAACTATATGAAATGCAAATTACCATATATCCACAGTATTCAATTGCATTCACATTAATAATACATTTATAAAAATGTCATTTTGCCAAACGTAATAAATTCATTTTCATTTTCATTTTATTGAAATGCACTGAGGCGGCGCAGATGAAAACAACAATAACTATAAATGCAATAAAGTAATGCAATAAACTCACATACCGGTGTATATACACAGACATACATATGTATGTATATAAGTTAACACCAAATTGGTTAACACCAAAATCTACATAGCTAACACAGCAATAATACAAGCGAATAAAAATACAAATAAACAAATATTGCTGACGACATGTCTGCATTAGTTCAACAACAGGAAACGCAAAATAACAAATTGCGGAAATCAACAACAACACCACAGCAGAGTTACAACGACAGCGCAGCCGAATTTTATACGGTCACATTGAAGTGCAATGTGACCAAATTATTATTGATAGGTATAAATTAAGAAATAATTGTTAGTATTAAGCAGTCGAAATGTGAAGTTCAATAAAGCAGAAACAAACTTCAAAAAATTTGTTTTTTTTCCACATCTAAGTGGAAGAATGAATAATTGGCGCCCGAGCTAAAAGAAAGTGTTTCCTTCGCGTGGATATAGTAACTTAGTGCAACAGGTAAAGCAGAAAGTGCTACCTAAATTGAACAATAACGCATATAGTGCAACAGGTAAAGCAGAAAGTGCTACCTGAATTGAACAATATCACATAAAGTTCAACAGTGCTACATACTACAGTTCAACAGTGCTACAAACTACAGTTCAACGGTGCTACGTACAACAGTGCTATAAACTACAGTTCTACAGTGCCACATACTACAGTGCTATAGTACCACGGGTAAAGCAGAAAGTGCTACCCAGAATACAACACTCCACCCGAGGAACACAACGAGGCAGCATCACGGGAAATAAAGGCCCCTCAGTAGGATAATAAACGAATCCAAACAGGACGTCATAGGACAGCCAGCCCGGAAAGCAGAAGCCTTAAATAATATGCGACTCAAAATATTATTAATGTAAGTAAATCGATAACCCAGACAAAATAAAATTATTCTTGAACACCTTTGTTTTAAATAAATAAATGCTCACGTTACATTTCATGTAAATTCAGTTTACAAGAGAAAAATTTTAAAGAAATTTAACAAACTTGTCTAAATAAATACCATATTAATAAACTTTAAGCAAATAGATATTATATTAATAAATTTATCTAAAAATAAGCACTACTAGACCTTGTTATAAAATAAGAAGACAATATCTTTCATCTTTTGATTTCTCCGAATACATAGTTCGAATCAAATAAACTAGATTTAGGTACATATTTAAAATCTTATAATATAAAACACGGCTTGTACAGCCAATAATTTACAAAAACTAAAGCTGCGATTCACCACCTTCGGGGGGACCCTCCAGCTTATAACAAATAAAAGCTCTGCGATTCACCACAAAAGGGACCCTCCAGAGATTTATAAATTATAAATTAAATAATAAAAGGCTCGTACAGCCAGTAACTAAAAATAAATAAAAACCTATAACAACGCTTAACTCTGCGATTCCCCCGGCCCCTCCAGAGTAGAAAAGCTACCTTTCCTAGAAGGGTTAACAACGAAAAAATAGAAAATATTAGTTTTAGCGAAAATAAAATAATAAATAGAATTTTTTTTAATATTTCGTAATCCTCAAGTTAAGTAAAAGAAAAAAAATGGCAAATCCAAATAATCTCATAAGGCCACCAGTACTCCCCTCACCTAATCCAATTGCACCCAACGTAACAAATCCTGCACAACCCGATTTAGCAAATCAAGTAAGAGAACTACTAGGTCAATTACTACTCACAGATGGACGAAACATAATACAAAGTATAATTAAGAATGACATGATCCCAGCACCCATAGTGGACCAAACGATTGACGAACGTTATAGGAACAATCTTTCAGATATGGACAAAATCCCAGACGTTGTCAGGTCACTTAGAGAATTTAGCGGAAACCCCACCGAATTTAGCAGTTGGAGGAAAAGCGTTGAGCGCATCCTCAAAATCTATGAAAATTTGATAGGCACTCCAAAATATTTTGGAATCTTAAACGTAATTAGGAATAAAATAGTTGGTAAGGCCGACGCGGTACTCGAATCTTACAACACACCGCTGAATTGGACAGCGATCTCTAAATGCTTAACAACGCATTACGCGGATAAAAGAGATTTAAGTACATTGGAATATCAAATGACGTGCATTATCCAAGGACGTCGACGGTACAAAGCTTCTATTCGCAAGTATACGCACATCTGTCACTAATTCTTAACAAAATCGCCTGTATGGAGATGAGCGAAGAATCAATACAAATTCTTTCTCGAACCTATAGGGAGAAAGCACTCGATACATTCGTACGAGGACTTTCAGGAGACCTCTCCAAATTGCTTGGTATGAAAGAACCTGCCGACCTGCCAGAAGCTCTGCACCTTTGCATGAAGCTAGAAAACCAAAATTTTAGAACCACACACGCGAACAATTACAATACACCCTACAGAATGGATAGACCACAACTTCCCCCAAAGCCACAACACCAACATTTCCAAAGACAAGTCTATACACAACCCTCTCAACAATATTTTCACCCAGAGCTCGCATATATGCCACGCACACAACAAGCGTTTTCGCCAAACGCATACCGCCCACAACAATTCGCGCAACGCACCTATCAACCATTCAACAGCCCACAGTATAACACCTATAACAACCCACAATATAATCCTTACAACAATCCACCCCCAAGACCTCTAGCGCAAAAACCATTACCAAAACCGGAACCAATGGACATAGACCAAAGTATTAGAACAAACGCAATAAATTATGCCAATAGACCGAACTTCAAGTATGCCGGAAAACGACAGGAAGGACCAAGTTCGAATTTTACGAATCCACCCCGCAAAATTCAAAGAAATTCCCATATAAACTGCTCTCAGATACAGCCAGAAGGCCCCAATTCTGCAAACCCTCTTGAAGAACCAACATACCACCATATTCTTGACCAGGACTCTCTCAACTACAATCAGAACCAACCCGAAATCCTAGACCCAACAGATATACATTTTTTAGAATGAAAACTTCTTCGCTTCCTTACTTCGAATGTAGAACAAGGAGCGGAGAAATTCTTAAAATACTACTAGACACAGGTTCTAACAAGAACTACATACAGCCTCATTTAGCAAGGAAAATAATAGAAAATAATAGCCCATTTCATGCAAACTCGATAGGAGGCAAAATAAAGATCACCCATCACACATATATAAATCTTTTCAAGCTCAAAAATCAATTAAAGTTTTTCCTACTACCCACCCTAACCACATTTCACGGAATATTAGGTAATGACAGCAAAAAAGAAATTAACGCAATAATCCATAGTAAGGATAATTTTATGATTATAGCAAACCACACGAAAATTCATCTAAAAGAATACAAAACACAGGACGTAAACGCAATCCATATTAGGGACACGCATATGAATACTCAAGATAGACAAGAAATGAGGAAACTCATCCATAAACATAGCCATCTTTTCTCCGAACCTAACGAAAGACTGACCTACACCACCAAAGTAGTGGCCGAAATAAGAACAAACTCCGAAACGCCAGTTTACTCAAAATCCTACCCTTACCCATTTTCCCTCAGGGACGAAATAGATAAACAGATAAATAAATTATTAGAAGACGGCATAATAAGACCATCCAGATCGCCCTACAACTCTCCGATATGGGTAGTCCCCAAGAAAGAGGACGCATCGGGAGAGAAAAAGTATAGAATGGTCATCGATTATAGAAAACTGAATAGTGTCACCGTGTCAGATAGGTATCCAATACCGGAAATAAACGAGGTACTTTCTCAACTAGGAGACAACAAAATATTTTCTGTAATCGATCTGAAGAGCGGCTTCCACCAGATTCCTCTTAAGGAATCCGATGTTGAGAAGACAGCTTTTTCCGTGAACAACGGAAAATATGAATTCACGCGACTACCCTTTGGGCTTAAAAATGCCCCTGGTATATTCCAACGAGCGCTTGATGACATCCTAAGAGACCATATAGGGAAAATATGCTACGTCTACATAGATGACATAGTCATATTCAGCAAAGATAAAGAGTCCCACCAAAAACACATTGATACAATTTTTGACACCCTAAATAAAGCTAATATGAAAGTTCAGATTGATAAATGTAAATTTTTTTAAAAACCAAAGTGGAATTTTTAGGCTTTATTATTTCATCAGATGGCATCTCAACCAATCCCGCCAAGGTTCAATCAATAGTCAATTTCCAATACCCCAAAAACCTTAAAGATTTGAGGTCATTCCTCGGCCTTTCAGGATACTATAGACGCTTTATAAGAAGTTATGCTTCACTTGCAAAACCATTAACAACCCTACTCCGCGGCGAAGAAGGTCGCATCTCGAAAAATATGTCAAAAAAAGTCCCCATTACACTTAATAGCGAAGCAAAAGAAGCATTTGAAAAAATTAAATCTGCACTCACTTCCGAAGATGTAATTCTTCAATATCCAGACTATAAAAAGGAATTCTCTCTAACCACCGATGCTTCCAAACATGCAATAGGAGCAGTCCTAGAGCAAAATGGAAGACCAATCACTTTCATTTCGCGAACTTTAAGCAAAACAGAGGAAAACTATGCAACTAACGAAAGGGAAATGCTTGCCATTATTTGGGCACTCAATTCCCTCAGAAATTATTTGTATGGCACTGCTAAAATAACCATTTATACGGACCACCAACCCCTTACGTACGCACTCAGTAATAAAAACAACAATTCCAAATTGAAAAGATGGAAGGCAATTTTTGAAGAATATCATTATGAAATAAAATACAAACCAGGTAAAGCAAACGTTGTTGCAGACGCACTCTCCAGACCATTTGAAATAAATTCGTTATCAGTTGCCACTAATTCAGACGAAAGCTCTTCGCATAATTTAATTCCGACCATTAATTGCCCAATAAATGTATTCAAAAATCAAATTTGGATCTTAACAGACCAAATCGATAGCTATCAATTCAAAATACCCTTCCCTACGTACCATAGGCACATTTTGACTAAACCTAATTATTCAATAGACGACTTGACAGCAATACTAAAGCGCTACCTCAACCCTTCAGTTATTAATGGAATATTCACAACCGAAAAAATAATGGGGCAGATTCAACAAATCTATCCCCTACACTTCAAGAACTACAAAGCTAGGTACACACAAACGCAAGTTAAGGATCTCATTACAAACGAGCAACAAGAGAATGAAATACTACGAACACATAAAAGAGCTCACCGAAACCCAGTAGAAAATAAACAGCAATTAATAGAAACATTTTATTTCCCTAAAATGCTCCAGAAAATTAAAGCAATAGTTAAACAATGCGGCGTATGCGCAGAAAACAAGTACGACAGACATCCCAATAACCCAAAAATTCAAGCAACTCCTATTCCCGAATACCCAGGACAGATAATCCATATAGATATCTATATTACCGGAAAAAAACTAATACTGACTGCCATAGATAAGTATTCAAAATACGCCCAAGCGAAAATATTAAAATCAAGAGCTACAGAAGACATTAGAGAACCACTTAGACAGATCATTTTCAATTTTGGAGTTCCACAAAACATAATAATAGACAACGAAAAATCATTAAATTCCAACTCAATAACTTTTATGTTAGAAGACCAACTCAGAATAAAAATACATAGGATACCTCCACATACTAGTACAGCTAACGGTCAGGTAGAACGATTCCATTCAACCCTATCAGAAATTTTAAGGTGTTTAAAATCAGAAAATACAGAAAGAACTTTTGAAGAACTGCTGGACAGGGCAGTATATGAGTACAATTATTCAATTCACACAACTACAGGACAAAAACCGATTGAATCATTTTTTGGACGAAGAATATTCACTAATCCCGACCAGTACGAAGAGGCAAGACAGAATAACATACAAAGACTAAAACAAAAACAAGAGAAAGACCTAATATTTCACAATAAAAACAGAAGCCCATTTAAAGAATATAAAATTGGACAGACAATCTATGTTAGAATCAATAAACGTTACGGAGATAAGTTAACTTCACGGTACAAAGAAGAAATAGTAAAAGAAAATAAGAATTCTACAGTTTTAACACAAACCGGCAAGGTAGTCCACAAAAGCCTTATAAAAAGTTAAAAAAAAAAAAAAAAAAAAAAAAAAAAAAAAAAAAAAAAAAAAAAAAAAAAAAAAAGAAATAGGAAAAAATAATTAAAAATTAATCAAAACAATGAACAAAAAATAAATAAAAAAGAGCGCATAGTACGCTTATTATTAAAAAAAAAAAAAAAAATAATAAAAATAAAAATAATATTTTTTTTCTTTTATAAGGATAAAAAGAGCGCATAGCACGCTTATTATTACACTTTTGACAGAAATATATATATTTGTTTTTTAGACTTTTTGCCTGCATGGCATACGGAAACGTACAAATACTAGACTATTCATCATCCCAACTAGTCACAATCGACGCAGGTCCCGCAAAACTACAAACAGGCACATTCAAAATAATCCATACAATTGAATTACAAGACTACGACAACACAATAAACCGCGTAGAAATGACAATTAATGATAAATTAGCAAATCATCCATTGAAACCCATCCTGACATCCCTCATAAACCAATCGAAAAATTATCTTGATAGAATTAGAATAAACAGTAAAGTTAGGAGATCACTAGACTTTATAGGCTCCGCATGGAAATGGATTGCCGGAAATCCAGACCATGCCGATTACAATATCTTAATGGAAAAAATCAATAATGTGCTAGGAAGTAATAATAGACAGCTAATAATTAACAAACTGACAAATGCGAAAATAAACGAAATCATAGACAATACTAATAAGATATCTAAAGTGATAAGAGAAGAAAAAGAAGTTGCGAATGACTTAATATTACAAATAAAATTTAAATTAGAAATTATAAAGGAAGAGCTAATTAATATAGCATACGCCATACACTGGGCCAAATCTAACATAATAAATTCATACATATTGTCTGATAAAGAAATGGAAATAACTAAACAATTTTTAATAGATGAAAACATACCATTCGTTAATGTAGATGAAGCATTAGAATTTGCTGAAATAAAAATAGCTTCAAATAAAGAAAGCTTAATTTATATAATAAATTTGCCTACCACAGAGCAAAACGATTGTAAAACTTTAGAAATAAGACCAATAAAAGAAAAAGAATTAATAAATAAAATCGAATTTAAATCAATTTTAATTTGCCAGAATAAAGTTTACGGAAAAAGTAAAGAATGTAAGTCATATAATAAATTATCAATATGCTCAAGAAATATAGTAGAAGATATTACAAATAGCACATGCATAGCACATCTGCTAAAAAGTAAAGTCGATAATTGTACGAAAATTAATAATCATCATGTAAAAGAGATTGAAGAAATAACAAATGATGTATTGTTTCTAAACCAATATACAGGTTTCGTAAAATTTGAAAACGAAACAATGAAGTTAAATGGCACGTATTTAATAAAACACTACAATACTAATATCGAAATAGATGGTAAAAACTATTTTTCTAAGATAATAACTGGTAGCAATCCTTTACCAGCAATATTGCAACCAATGGCAAATAATAGTAAAGTAGAAGAAATGTTATCTCTCAAGTCCATAAAAAAACTACAATTAAATGAAGAAAAAGAAATTTCTTTGCTAAAGACAAAAAATTATATTTATTTTTCTGCAAATGTAACAATTATATCAATAATAATAACTGTATTCATATTTGTATTATTAAAAGCAAAATTAAAAAAATATAGAGTAAATAGAAAAATTTAAAAAGAATAACAACCGGCTGTAATACCACGAAAATATGCGTTGACGATCTACCTAAATTTTGTGAAGATCCTTCGAACGAGGACGCTCGAATTTAAGGGCGGAGGAGTTAACACCAAATTGGTTAACACCAAAATCTACATAGCTAACACAGCAATAATACAAGCGAATAAAAATACAAATAAACAAATATTGCTGACGACATGTCTGCATTAGTTCAACAACAGGAAACGCAAAATAACAAATTGCGGAAATCAACAACAACACCACAGCAGAGTTACAACGACAGCGCAGCCGAATTTTATACGGTCACATTGAAGTGCAATGTGACCAAATTATTATTGATAGGTATAAATTAAGAAATAATTGTTAGTATTAAGCAGTCGAAATGTGAAGTTCAATAAAGCAGAAACAAACTTCAAAAAATTTGTTTTTTTTCCACATCTAAGTGGAAGAATGAATAATTTATACATAGTTTACCTACATACATACACCGTGGCAGCACACACACGCATATTGCTTACTGTAAACATGCAAAGAAAGTAAATCTCTTTTGTGTATGAAAAAAAAAAATATTTGTGCTGTGGTAGCGGAAAAATGAAGGCACAGATAGCTTATACACTTTTATAAATATGTGTATTACATATAGATGTGAATATGTACGTCAACGGGTAAGAAAACCCTGAAAAAATTGAGGTATAAAATTTTTGCAGTGATTTGAATTTAATACAACGTACACTGTTTTGTTTGATATTAATTAGCCGATAAATAAGCTGATAAGTTAACCGACATAATCGATTAGTCATGATTCGGAAAACTAAACGCAATGGAATTGTAATTCCGAATCTGAGCTATCCTGACGGTAGCTCAGCGTGGTATACAACGAGGAGACTATAAGCAGCTTAGCTGTCAAGCCAAGTAGAACTGCAATAGCTTTATTTGGCAGAAGATATAAAATATTGGACAGTCTTCTCCTCTAATTCAGTGCCGGATGCTTTCAACCTGTTAATAAGGTGCAATATCTGGGGCATATCTCTGATAAAAAAGCTTTGAAAGAGTCCAAATATAGAAAGGATAAAGATGTCATCGGTTGTTTTATACTGCTAGAGAAGAGGTTCATAGTCAATCCAATTATGTTCGAACTCAGATTTGCTCTTATTTCATTTCATTCCTGACAACTTGGATCAATGCCTACCAGAGGCTACTACTCCTGGTGGCTGTTCACATACCGCCGAAAGGCGAAAAGCCGCTAAAGAAGTGGTATGTTGAGCCTTTTCATGGATGGATCGCAGCTAGATGGGAAGTTTGGAGGAATAATCTTATGTGAGGAACTCTACGTCAACCGTAGTTTTAGGCTGCTGGATTAGTGGAAGAGTTTCAGGCCGCCATTAATCTAACGGTAGAGTTAATGGTCGCAGAAATGTGCATTCAAAGGAGCGACAAGACCGAGATTGAATTAACGCCTCTTCAAATTGCTGATCGTCTCAAAGCGCTTCATCGATTTTGGAGGGTCTTTATGACCAAACTAATTGAAGTTGACGGTGCCACTACGGGTAAGCTACAAGTCGTCTAAATGAGCTGCCTATGAGAATCGACATTTTAATCTAATCTAACCATACAACCTGGATCGTTTCAGGAGTCGCTCGAATAGTAAACACTTATCCGGATTTCCAGACAGCATTTTTCAATGAGATATAAATTCCTCGTAAAATATTCATTCATTCAAGAAATGTTTAGAACGGCATTTGCCCCAAAACCACAGGATCATATTTGCTCAAGAAAAATTTAACTCTCAATGGAAATTAATATCAATACAAATACGTGGAAGAAACACTGAAATGGATGGAAATGGACAGAAAATATTCTTCTACTTGTAAAGGGTGATTTTTTAAGAGCTTGATAACTTTTTTTAAAAAAAAAACGCATAAAATTTGCAAAATCTCATCGGTTCTTTATTTGAAACGTTAGATTGGTTCATGACATTTACTTTTTGAAGATAATTTCATTTAAATGTTGACCGCGGCTGCGTCTTAGGTGGTCCATTCGGAAAGTCCAATTTTGGGCAACTTTTTCGAGCATTTCGGCCGGAATAGCCCGAATTTCTTCGGAAATGTTGTCTTCCAAAGCTGGAATAGTTGCTGGCTTATTTCTGTAGACTTTAGACTTGACGTAGCCCCACAAAAAATAGTCTAAAGGCGTTAAATCGCATGATCTTGGTGGCCAACTTACGGGTCCATTTCTTGAGATGAATTGTTGTCCGAAGTTTTCCCTCAAAATGGCAATAGAATCGCGAGCTGTGTGGCATGTAGCGCCATCTTGTTGAAACCACATGTCAACCAAGTTCAGTTCTTCCATTTTTGGCAACAAAAAGTTTGTTAGCATCGAACGATAGCGATCGCCATTCACCGTAACGTTGCGTCCAACAGCATCTTTGAAAAAATACGGTCCAATGATTCCACCAGCGTACAAACCACACCAAACAGTGCATTTTTCGGGATGCATGGGCAGTTCTTGAACGGCTTCTGGTTGCTCTTCACCCCAAATGCGGCAATTTTGCTTATTTACGTAGCCATTCAACCAGAAATGAGCCTCATCGCTGAACAAAATTTGTCGATAAAAAAGCGGATTTTCTGCCAACTTTTCTAGGGCCCATTCACTGAAAATTCGACGTTGTGGCAGATCGTTCGGCTTCAGTTCTTGCACGAGCTGTATTTTATACGGTTTTACACCAAGATCTTTGCGTAAAATCTTCCATGTGGTCGAATAACACAAACCCAATTGCTGCGAACGGCGACGAATCGACATTTCACGGTCTTCAGCCACACTCTCAGAAACAGACGCAATATTCTCTTCTGTACGCACTGTACGCATTCGTGTGGTTGGTTTAATGTCCAATAAAGTAAACTGAGTGCGAAACTTGGTCACAATCGCATTAATTGTTTGCTCACTTGGTCGATTATGTAGACCATAAATCGGACGTAAAGCGCGAAACACATTTCGAACCGAACACTGATTTTGGTAATAAAATTCAATGATTTGCAAGCGTTGCTCGTTAGTAAGTCTATTCATGATGAAATGTCAAAGCATACTGAGCATCTTTCTCTTTGACACCATGTCTGAAATCCCACGTAATCTGTCAAATACTAATGCATGAAAATCCTAACCTCAAAAAAATCACCCGTTAGGTATGGCCATGAAAAGAAAAAAACAGCCTCTGATAAGATGAAGGACGAACTACGTCTACGCCAAAAAAAAATGAAAAATAAACATCACTAAGCTATCTAAGATGTTCACACAACATAAATGATAAAAATCTGTTGCTACATAAAAAAACTCAAATTCATAGTAACAATTGCTAATACATATTTCTTACAGTGTATGCGCTAATTGCACGAAAGCTTGAGTCACTTACAAGACAAGCGATTACAATCGTTGCGAGTATCTTATTTTGCTGCAGTTTGCTGTGAAAAATGCTGAATATTAAAATAAAGCTTACACAATTGATTTCAGTATGAGGAAGCTCACTACAAAGAACCACCGTGGAAGTATTAATGCTGTGACCTGTCATTGACACTCACTTTTCATTTTAAATTCGATATCGTTTATAGAAAAATAAATCTCGTTCAGCGTATATATGTACGAACTAAAAGTGGCGGAAGTCACAAAAAGAATAATTGCTGGATTAATTACGCAAATATAAAATTAATGAATATAAAATGAATAAAAATGCGAAATAAATAATAAATCAAATAGAATTGGTTGTTTGGTTGGTGGGTTGAAAATGGAGGCAAAGGAACGCCAGACCGCAGGCGACTGCACTGAAGGCTTCATTAGGCACATTGTATTCCGTAACGGCTGAGCTCAGGCCACCAAGTGCTGGGGCTGCGCGAAGTACTGACGACTTGAGTTTCTAGACTGTAAATATCCAATAAGCAACCTTGACCAAGATCAATAGAAGAGAAGGGTTCGACTTTAAAGAGGTAAATCATTCTATGAATCCCGGGTGACGACATGAATAGCTACCGCCTCCAAATGAGGGTTCACAACCTTTAGGAGGCTGCCTCGCGGGAAAGTATATACATTAGAGAAAAGTAACAGAGAGACGCGAGATTCTAATTATGGATATCGTTAGACAAAAAATCTCCAATTGACAAACTATGCGAGGTCACAGATGGCAGACAGTGAATGGCTTGCACGACGTAGACTAGCTGTGAAAAACAAACAAGCAAACGCCAAGTAAAAACACAGCATAGACGTTAATAAGGAAATCAAGAAAGTAGGACCACGATTTTGACAAACGATTTGGAGACTTTGACTAACAGCTGTGGCTGATGTAACAGTCGGTAAGAGTCGCATTTTGTTGAAACGGCCTCGGCTCCAGATAATGCCACAGACGCCTTCATCCTGTTGAAACCAAGACAGGTCTTCAAGTATTTTCTATTAGTACAACTATTATTTTCTATTTTAATATATATTAGATTAATAGCACAGGCTCAGTTTATTTAAAACCTTACTAGTTCTAGGGTTCTCGCTCCGAACACGAATTAGATTTCGTGTCAACTCTCTTGTGGCCTGCCTGCAATGCACAGAAAACGATAAGAACCGAAAATGCAACTGTACGATCGAGCAGAGACAGCGGCTTGAAGCAGTCACAAAACCAGAGATAGCAGTGAAACTGCCTGACTCAGCAACGGCAAGCCCGCAATAGGACCCTAGCCAGAGATCAAAGCTCACAAAATGTACTCAACTCTCCAAGGTAGATGCTCACTTTTAAAATGAGAGCAGAAAATCCTCCTTTGAGAGATATCTTCTCAAAATTTGGCATAGATTATTCCCTAAAGTAATGGTATAATGTCGGAAGAAATTCTTCAGATCGGGCGAATATAGCTGTTATACAAACTGAACAACCAAAATCAAATCCTTTTAAGGAAAACTTTTTTTTGACGAGATATCTTCACGAAATTCGGCATGGACTTTTCTCTCAAGCAGTGGTATAATGTACGACTAAATTTTCAGATCGGGTTTTCTATAGCATATAGCTGTCACACAAACCGAATAATCAAAATCATGTCCAAGTATGACAATTTCTTTTTAATCGACAAGATATCTTCACGAAATTCAGCACAGATTATTTCTTAGGGCAACTGTACAATACCCGTAGAAATTTTCCTGATCGAACGACTGGGCCATATAGCCGCCACACCAGCAGTTCAATGAAATAGTTAAAGTCTCCGCACTAAAAATTGCATTTAATTATAAACGGAAGCTCTTAAGTGACGCCACAAAGTTTATAAAGTTTTGAATAAGTATTTTCGATACTAACCAAACGACAAGTTGTGCAAATTAATTATTTACTTCCAAGCAAGACAAAAATAAAACATCCCATAAGTAAAATAACTTTTCGAGCTTATGAATTTAGATGCGCACACACACACATACGCTATGCTCTACTATGTTATGTTGTACAGGAAAAATCTATAGCTGTGAAAAATGTATCTCCTTCGGCATTAAAATTTTCTCTTGAATAAACACAACTTTGTGTGCAGCTGTGCGAGAATTGCACGCTTGTATAGTTTCTTTTGCTATGCGATGTTTGCACCTGCACTCCGTGAAAAGCCAAAACAAATTTGATTGAAAATGGAGGAAAAGAATCTACAAAATTTGCATTTATCATATGCACATATATACACGTGTATCTGTATGTGTGTATGTATATATGCTCCTAAGCAAGGAATAACAATGTAGAGACGGAACTGAAAACTTTCATTCAAACAAGTGAGTACCCCGCAGGAAATTTTTATATTAGGAATGTATTGATACAATGAAGACTTTTATCTGCGACATCTGCCATTGCTTTTATAAATATTGCGAATATATTTAGTTATTAACAATTTATATGTGGACACACTTGAAAAATTATGATCAACATTTCTGAAGCTTTTTACCAAAAAGTATCTGGCTAATCAATATTTTCTGTTAATAAAGAAGAAGAGCGACTACTGTTGTGACTCATTTATACCAGATTAGTTTCTTAAATGTAAAAAAAAAAAATATTGTTTTTCTGATAACATCTGTCTGAAATAGTTAAAAATATGACCAAAAACTAGTATAAAAAATTCAAACTCAATGACACTTCGTCAAAAATTTCTTAGAGGGTATACAAGTGTCTTTTGTATGTCCGTAAGAGTATCACAAATTAAACTTTAATCCGATGCAAAATTTATTGTATTAAATTTTGTCTTTTAAGGATTTGTACGATATAAAATGTCTATGTATTTTATTATAATATTAAGCAATTATTTGAAGGCTTTTCTTAACCAACATTCTAAGTTGATGCTTTGTTCCGAAGCTCTCATAGCAAATTCATGTTTCACAAAGCATATTTTGACTTGAATTTCGCTAGCTTTTCGACGACAATTTAAAATCTGTTTTAAATTTCATTTTTGTTAAGCTTTTGGGAGATATATATATTTAAAAATTTTAAGTGCGGACTCTTTTTGTTGACAGAATTTGTTGAAAAATGTATTTCAGTAGTTTAAAGTAGTTAGTATTGCTGTTGTTGGTACGCGGTAAGTAGATAGGTAGCTGAAGTGGCTGTTGCACCCAGGTCCTTAGGAGGCTCATAGTGATACCATTAGACTAAAATCTCCGCATTCTTTTGCCTCCTCTTCGAATGCTCTTGTGCTTCGAATGAAGTTTTTCGATACAAAAAAGAACTACAAATCCCTCCACTATATGCTTTCTGAAGCAGCCTGTGCTTCTAATGCAGTTCATCAGTACAAAAAGTTTGAATTATGCAACCTCTGAGACATCTCTAAGAAACCTTTAGCCACTAGTTGTGATTCTTTTCCTTTACAAGGTTTAATATTCGAATAGCAGATGTTATAATTACTTCTTCTTCTACCTCCAAAAGTCATTAGATGCCGTTTCCAATCTGCATATGTGCTCATTAAAAATTGTGAGCACTCATACTAGAGGTTATATTTCAATTTGAACTTTAAAATCCGGCTTAAGTGTCCCATAAGTATTTCATTCATTCGTTTGACGGCTGCTGAGAAAATTTACCAGTCGTAGCTGAGAATGTAGAAGACCATGGAGAATCCATTCGGCGCCGTCCGCAGCTACTCGGACTGATGTTTGGAACGATGTGCTGCATTTAACGTCAAAATATTTAATTGAAAGAAAACGAAATAGTACAGCTTGGGCAAGAACTGAAGCCAGCCAATCTTCCCAAGCAACATCGCTCAGCTCTATGTGCTCTAAAAAAGTTCCAATAAGATCCGACGTTTTCGAGCCAAATTTCGTTCAGCGATGAAGGCCATTTTGGGCTCAATGAGTCAGTAAACAAAGAAAATTGCCCCATTTGGAAGAAAAAACAACTCGCCATTTGCTCCAAAAACGCGACTTGGTGTGGTTTGCGGGCCGGTGGAATCAGTGCTTCAAATTTCTTCAAAAATGATGCCGAAGAGAACGTAACCGTTATCATACCACGATAACCGATGATTTCGACGATACGAGTATATGGTTTCAACAAAACAAGACGGCGCCACTTTCCACACATCGGACGAGTCAATGGATTTGTTCAGAGAACACTTCGGTGAGCAGATAATTTCACGTTTTGGGCCAGTCGTTTAGCTACTAAGATCGTATGATATCACACCATTAGACTATTCTCTGTGATGATATCTAAAATCTAAGCTTTATGCGGACAATCCTGCATCGATTCAGATCTTGAAGTAAAATATCAGGCTTGTTATTTGCCAGTTACCAGTTGAAGTGCTCGAACAAGTAATTTGGACTCAACGGATGGACCATCTGAGACGGAGATACAGCCAACTTTTGAAAGACGGAGATATTTTGTAGAATTAAAATAACCATTCTTCATTATATTTGCAGTTTCTGTGTTAAAAAAAAACAGAGAACCTTGAAATCGATCACCTTTCCTGCTCTAATCTCTACTTAGAGGACACAGCAGTCGTGTGAGAAACGGAAGGTGATCTTGTTATCTAATTTTGCTGGAAAAACACCACCTACTACTGAATAACGTATTTGGCTTTGCTACATATCATTTGCAAGGAATTCAAAAAACTAAAAATTACTATTTATTTTAAATTCACAGGTTTTAAATTTTTCCAAAAACATTTGCAACCGAAAGCGTTTGCACTGTTTTCCACTCCCACCTCAACTTTTAATACTCAAATACAAAAATTCTGCGGCGGAAGAGTCCAAAAATCCATTAACCAGATAGAATCTATATGAAATACAATTATGTTAGTATTGAAAGCAATAAAAAAAAAACTTAGCAACATAAATCAATTACTCTTCGTTTCTACAGAAAGCATTAAGTTCACTCCAGTCATCCCCTTCACTGGCGTAGCTGCGCTGGCAGCTGCGCTTAATAAAACGTAATGTCTGCCACATTACTACAACATTTTGTTAAGAATAAGTAACAACAACAACCATAGCGAGAGTAATCATCATAATAATAACAATAACGGTGATAGCAACAATAAGCACGCTAATGCAATTAGCGCAAATGTACACATGCGGCTGCATGTAATCAGGTTGTAAGCAAATAAACAAAATGTGTTGCAAATGTGTGTGGCACAATTAAACGCTGCCTCGCTACTTCTAGGCGAAACGCCCTGCATGCATATATGTATATAAAGTTACGGTGCCGCCAGCGCGTTCGACACTGCGTATTCGTAACTAAAATCTATCAACGGCTTTTATAGCCGCCATTTCCGCCATAACAATCGCTAGATATAACCCTAAGGCATAATAATTTCCACTTCTCCTTTTAGCCACTCTCGCCGCCGAATGCTCGCTGCTTGTTGCCGATTATTTCCTCTTTATTTTTCGGCTGTGTTATTATTAGAAGACACTCTTACTGAGCTGGTTTGCCGCATAAATATTTTAGTTGTGTTTTTAGAGTGAAACGGGAGTAGGCTTGAAGTTGGTAATAATATTGCTAATTACTGAGACGGGCCAATAAAATTGTTGCGTTCAGTTGGTATCATGATTTACGCGTAGCTGAATAAATGAAAAAATTCAATTAATGCATTTAAAAACTAGAATTCTCTGAAGAGTGTCAAAATTAAATCTAGTTGAAACAACCTACTTGAAGCTAAGTTCAGGTGTAACATACTCTTGCAACTTTCCAAGATTAAAGCAAGCGAAATACGTTCAGGTTTATAAGATTTGTTCATTATATGGGGACTAGTTAGGGCGAGTCTTCACCCGATTTAATTCATATAAGGCACGCTATTATAAAAACACGTTCTCTCAGTTTTATCAAAAAGACTCATTTACAGAAATAAAGTCTTCTGGAAGTGCAAAAATATTTATAACGCGTGATCCAAGTAGAGGTGATCCATATCTACAAATCCTTCAACTTCATTACTCACGTTTTGTAAAGAATGTGTTTAGCACGCTTCGCTCAACTTATGGTCAGAATAATTGGCCTACAGAGTGCACTTTTCGTAACACCATCACCCACCTTGGGACAAAATATTCATTATTGGATAATATTCGAAGAAAAGGCCGCGTCCAGGACGCAGTGAAGAAAATATAGCAGCCATAACTGAGAGTCTAAACGAAGACCGCGGAGATTCGAATTTCCCACCGTTCGTAGCAACTCGAACTGAGGTATAAAACGACATAGCGCATTTTACGCCGAGATCTTAAATTGAACGAGTTCAAAATACAGCTTAAGCAAGAACTGAAGCCGCTCGACCTTCCCAAGCGACATCGCTTCGCTCCATGGGCTCTTGAAAAGTTCCAAGAAGATCCGACATTTTCGAGCGAAATTTTGTTCAGTGATGAGGCTCATTTCTGGCTCAATGGGTGTGCAAATAAGCAAAATTGCCGCATTTGGAGCGACGAGAAACCTGAAGAGATTGAAGAGCCATTTCATCCACAAAACAAAAAACGGTTTGGTAAGGTTTGTAGGCCGGTGGAATCATCGGTCCAGATTTCTTCAAAAATGAGGCCGATGAGAACGTAATCGTCAATGACGACCAATATCTTGCCATCATAACCGACTATTTGATGCCTGAAATTGAAACTATTAATCTCGGCGACATTTGGTTTTAACAGGACGGCCCCACTTCCCATACATTACATCAGTCAACAGATTTTTTGAGAGAACACTTCGGTGAGCAGATAATTTCATATTTTGAGCCGATCGATTGACCACCAAGATCAACTCATATTACACCATTAGATTTTGTTCAGTGAGAATATATAAAATGTAAAGTCTATGCGGACAATCCCGTTTCTCTTCAGTCCTTAGAGTACAGCACCACGCGTGTCATTCACAAGTTACCAGTCGACAAGCTCGAAGGAGTCGTCGAATGGACCATGGAGACGTAGACGCTGCCAACATTTGAAAAACATAACATATAACATAAAAAATTAATGCCAAAGAATGTTCTTTGGAATGGCAATTAACATTCCCCATTAAATTTGAAGCTTTTGTGCTTTTACTGTAAAAAAAGTGGGAAAGAAATGGGGATGGCGAGGCCAAATCTAATTTTTTCTTTTTTTTTTTGTTTTTTTTTTTTAATTTTTAGCCCAAAAAGTCCCTTGCTACTACTAACTTGTGCCAAAATCAATCTAAATTAAGCCATACAAGCACTTGATTTCTATCATTCTGGTTAACTGGGCGTCCATCGTATATCTTAAAAAGCTCTCAACAGAAAGTTCGCTAGTTTGAACTTTAGTAAAAAGAAGAGCGAGCGATAATGGTAAGCCCAACCCAGACTATTTACACATGCATATCATTTGAAGTAGTTCAGCGCCCACAAATTGTTGGCTGCCGCTTCACATAATCACAGCTCCAACGTCTCCTGCTCCGCGTGCAATAGTAATTAATGGATTTTACATTTCCTTTACATTAGGAATTCTACAGAAATTTAATTAAACTTATCAACAAGCTAATGAAATCCATTTTCGCACACACAAACACACACAGACGTGAGCACAGTTGAAAGTCAAAATTCCATTACTCCACTTGAGTCCCGCACTCCCGCCACCGGCACCGCCAGCACTGCTAACAGACAAATGTAAATTGTTAATAATTATAAACATTTGCGTCACAATTGTCACGCTACAATGGTATTAATTTGCGGAAAACAAAGGACGCGCATGCGCAGCCAGAGCGCGGCAAGAGCACGCACGCACGCAGCACCCAGAAATAGCATATGGACAAGGCGCGGCGGTAGCGCGCGGTGCCGACATTGTTCGCACAAATTCAATAACTGTTATTTCCATATGAGCGTTGAAAAACACGCAAGCAGACGCACGCCGACGCATGCATGTTTATATGAGTGTGCCAACAATCGCAGCGAACACAGTTGCGCAGGCAAGAGTTCGTTTTTAGTCACACACACGCACGCAACACATGTATGGGATCGTGTTCCTCGAACACAGTTATATTGAAAATGATTATAATGGAGGAACAAGGCGCCAACGCGTGCCACTGTGCCACTGCTGCGCATACAATTTGCCGTTAATTAATGCAATTACTCACACACATGTTAGGACTCTCGACGAGCGAATAGCGCAATTGTATGGCCTTTGTGCTCGCCTCGCTTGTTTATACGGATAACTGTACAAGTGTTTTGTATGTGAATTCATGCATTTGGCTAGTGTTGTGCCGCTTACGGTGGCGAACTCACAGTTGGTGGCTAAAATCATTTCCCTCACTGGACTCTTGTGAATGATTTGCTGTGAGGCGATTGCTGAAAGACGTTGAAAGCAACGGTTCCTCTGCTAGTACCAGCAATTTCCCCGAGAACAGTTGCCACGATGTTGTCTGTAGTCACTAGATTTCTGCAGACTTGGCCCCTCTTGTCCTTCCCTATTGCATCTAGCTTAAATGTAGTCTAGATAAAAGGTAGATGGGTTTCTTATTAGCATTTGCGGATGGCGGTTCCGTCCTACGCTCCTTGAGATTCTAGGAATGTGGGTGTCTATTCCTATCTCTCTTCACGACTTGATCTTTTCCTCATTGTTGTGTTCCCACTTAGAGCAGTTATCCGTCCATAAAGTAGTAGGCCTTGGTTGAATAAAACTCCGGATCCGTTCCTCTTACGTAGACTCGACTGCCGTGGTAACAACCCAAAACTGTCCAGGAAGTAGTCGCAGTTAATTATTCCAAGGTTAACTCTCATAGGGTCAAGGCGATTGTTGAAACACGCACTTACGAAACAGTGAGTTCAGAGCAGACCAGTATGAAGAGGGGGTTTCCTCAACCAACACCTACCACATCTACTAAATGATGACGTGGCAGGAGCATACTCTTATTCCCGCCATTGTTTTAGTGAATTTGAGGCAGTTGCGGATAGTTATCTCACTATCCATTTTTGTTGAATGTGACCCCAACATACTCAGGTAAGCAAAATGTTGCGACCCAGCCGCATCCAGACTTTAAACGAACTCCGAATGAAAAAAATGTATTTCCAATCATAGTAGATCAACGCTAAGGTCCAGTCCAGAAGTCTGTGACGTCTGTAGGTTACTTAGCGTTACCCAGGATGCACCAACTTGAGGTGACCTACTCTACGTACTCACATTGCACCTAATTTTTTTCTTTCTTCGCAATTAGCTCATGCGGCAGCTTTCATAGGGATTATTGAACTTTAGTTTCCACGTCATGACCATAAAAACATGATATGACCCTCTGGATCAAATCTGGCACAAACTTCGTGGCGACCCGACTCACACAGGGTCTGTCCGCAAAGTAATAGGACTGATTTTATTCCTCCACTACTGTTCTTCGGAACGTACGTGCGCCGATTGGATTCGGTAGAGGACGTTCCTAGCTAACAAACAAGCGGCTGGTCAGTTATCTCTTCTGCAAGCCGAAAATGCAGCGTTCATTAGAGCAGTTTTTTTTGTGAAACTTGGTAAATCTACGACAGAGACGTTGGATTTGATCAAGCAGGCTTACCGAGATGTTGTCCCTTTGCAAGAAGTAGAGTGTTTCGATGGCACCAGGGCTTTTGGAGGTCCGGGAAGAGGTCGCAGATGAAGACCGTACTAGGAGACCTGCAACTTCGACAAACACCGACAATGTGACCCTTTTAAGATCAAAAGAACTTGTTCCTCCTGGACAAACCGTCAATACCAAGTTTTACGTGGAAGTCTTCAAGAGACTCAAACGAACAATCTATCGGGTCTGAACTGCTACCTTAGCACGGCCGGCATCCCAGCACTTTCTCAGCAGACCTATATTCCAGTTGTGGCCGCCACGGACTTTTTTGTTTCCTTGAATGAAAAGGCCGATGAAAAGCAAGCATCTTGACGTGGTCGGGCATTAAACACGATCTTTATCCTTCACATCTTCCTCAACCTCTCAGAACATTTTGTTATACCGATAAACTATAAACAAAAGTTGAAGATTTTTTTATTTTCTACAACATCGCCATATAACTTTTTTCTCAAGGACTTCAAATTTTGACGAAAGAAAGCTTTTTAACCCTTTAAATTCATTCACGCCCAAGAGTGTCTTAGACTTTTTTCATTGCTTGTATATAAACTTCACTGTGATACTTTCATTCCCAACCTCCTCTTCTGGAGGTCTAAGCCATTTGATGTCTTCATTTATCAAACCACTTCCGAATGGTTGCTGCGCCTGTCCGCAAACCGCAGCCTGAATAACACTCATAAGTCATACATATATATTTTTCAAATTTTTTTGAGATTTGTGAATAAAATTTTAACTCATATTTTAAGAGATACTCAAAAAATATTTTGGAATACAATTTCAAGTTATGCAAAAAAATAATTTCGCACTCAATTTTCCAAACATTATAAACACAATTCAAGGTTGGTGGCGCCATTGCGCGAATTGATACTGATTACAGCGCAGCATTAAAATCTGCACAGCTTTTAGATAAAAATATCTGAAGTACTCGCGAGAGCGCATAGGTCCGTAGCAAATCGCAAGCGCAGTTCAGCGACGCATTGAACTTGTTTGACCTCATTAAAAAAGGGGAAAAAACAAAAAAATGAAAAACTTCATTTTAATGGCGCCGCAACTGTCAAAGCGATACTCAGCAGCTTGCCAGCGATCAAAACGAAGGACTTGGCGAAATTCTCAATGCAAATTTTTCCCAGCACTTGACAAACATTTACCTTCAACTTCAATCATACGAGCACATGCGAAGCGGCTACGTACGCAACCGTAGCAGCTGAAGCACACACGCTCCAAATACCCACAAAGCTTATCTCGCAGCGCAGGCAACACGAATAAATAATTCATAACTCTGTGTGCAGCTGCGTTCCTTTGCCAACGCCACACTTTGTGGTTGTTGCTGTTTGTGCACTTCTTTTTGCCGTTTTGTGGAAGAGTGTGCGTACAAAATTGTGACTGTCCTTCAAACTTTCATTGCACTTCAACTTGGACTTCAAACAGCAAGCATCAAAGACATCTTCCCTCTCACACACACACACAGAAATAAATAGAAGCAGATATTAAACGCCAAAGAAGCTGTGGATACACACCTTCATTTGTGTACATTGTGTGTGTGTGCTTAAAGCGATTACTTGCGAACGCAAACATGTCGATATCGACGCAAGGCTCATCGTAAACGTTATTGCCGGGCCATCACACAGGCCGTTCGATGTCTACGCTTGCCACAATTGCAATAGCGCGCTTTACACATCAGCGCCTGCCACAGGTTAACCAAAGCAATGTGTGGTGTTGGCGTCGCTCAATCGTTACAGCGCATTGTGTGCTAGCCGCAGCTGGGGGCAGAAGCGGTGAATGCCGCATTTGAGTCTATTCAACATAGCTGGGCAATAGGGGAAATCAGGATAATGCGACCATAATCACAGAAACCGTAGCATAAGCCAAGGCGCCACCACAAAGCAAAACAACCAACTTATCAGCTCACAAACACACGCACACATACACACGTGCATGTGCAATAAGCGCTGGCACACAGGCTCATTTAACACAAGTGCATGCCAAGTGCTTGCCAGAATGCAACGGAAATGTGTGGGAGCCGTGCGACGCCGTACTCCCGTAGATTCGTTGTGGCTATGCCAACAGCCGATGATAAATGGTTCGCTTTGACAGCGCACCGCAAATGGAAGATACGGAAAGTTAAAGTATTCGTTGGGTGTGGAATGTCAATGTGATAAGAAGGCGCGCTGCAAGTGCAAGGCAGCCAAGGGTATTTAGTGGGTATGAACTAACCTGGAAGTTTTGGTGTATACTGTATTTGTAAATACGCGTTTGTATATATTAATATGTGTATTTTAAGGCAATGTTGACTTTTTGGTATGAAAATGCCCAGTTTTGTGAGAAAACATAATTATATGGAATAATGCAAATCAGTTATTTTGTTTGAAGGTTGCAATAAGGTTCAATTCAGACTTACGAAGCACACATTTTGTGACCAGCATTAAAGAAGCACTATAATTTCAGAGAACTGAGTGGCATACAGAGGGTAACCTGTATAAGGGTTACCAAATCTTTTAAGTCATGTCCAATGGATACGCTCAAGATATTACTGCATCATATGAGAAAAGTATCAGCAAGTACTCCTCTAAGAATTAAGGAATTAAGCGGTTGTAGCAAGAAAGATTACGCATAATCTCAGGTAAATTAGACTATATTCTTTTCTATATTTCAAGTAAAAATACCCTCTATACGGGAATGGAGAAGAGATTTATTAGGAAAGGAACATACTATATCAATTTATATCGACGGACACAAAATGAACTGCGAAGTAAAGGCATTTCTATACTCAGATGAGCTCGAAATCTCTCCCTACTAAACTCAGCCAGCATTTCCTAGCGGAAGCTGCAAATCCGATAAGTTTGCTGGAAAGTGCATCCTTACTCCAATTTTATCGAAGCGAGTCGGTTGTCCTCTGTCCTCATGTGTTCTAACGCTGGACCTGTGGACCTCAAGTGAGCTCGACAAGCGCTAGTCAACAAGCGACTGGCTTTTGCCAGACTGAGTTTGAAATACCTCAGAAGACACATCTTTAGAGAACTTAGCGAAGCTTCTTCTCCAATACTCGGCTTTTCACAGACTGAATTTGAAATAGCTCGAAAGACACATCCTGGGAAAATCTAGAGAAGTGGACTCATATTAACCGTCTTAATAAGTTAGTGGGAAGCTCAAAACGTTTCCTCCATCTATGAGGTGAGGCACTTGAAGAAGTTTTTTGGTAACACAAAGCATAAGTATATATTCAAGTGTGATTCCCCGATTTTGAAAAAACCCTACGACCTAGCCTAACCTAATACGGAATACGATCCACTCTTATGAGGAGGAAGTTCCATTTATATAAAGCGTTTGGGTCTTTATTGAGAATGAGAATTTGGGTTGAGAATTTGAGTAGCGTAAGTGACGGCAGTAAAATCTTAGTTGCACATAACTATGTATGTGAATGTAGAGATGAACTTTTGAAACACGAAGAACTCACAGGAGGGCACTCTTTGACTCCATCGTATATAAAAATGTGTATGTATGAGGCCAGAGGCGGATCTACAGAGGGGTTTTGGATGTCAAATTGGACACTTGAATTCAAATTCAGACAAATTTACGAAGTAGCATTAAAAATAAGTTGGAATGAAACCACCCATCTCCCCCCACAAGGAAGTTGTGGATCCACCACTGTATGACGCTATATTTTAAAGTTATTTTAGCAAGATTTTCCACACAGTCTCATTACGCTTGGTTCTGCTAGTCTTCATGTCGTTTGCGCTCCCCAAAACATTTTCCGCCAATATTTATAATTCAAGTAGTTTTAGGGATTACATCAGCTGACATTGCAGCTGTCTAAGAAGATTGATGATTCGCTCGCACCAAACAAGCTGACTTCGTGCTGCGGTAACTTGAGAATACATGCATTTATGTATATGTATAGGATACAACCACTATGTAACGGTGTATATAGGAAAGAGACTGGTTGTGACTTTGACTAACTCCACGTGGCAGCAGTGCTTAGCGCTCGACACTTACTCGCCCGGCTCCTTAGCCGCTTGCACGAGCACAGTGCAGCGGTTTTTGTTATTTTTGTTCTTGTTTTCGTTGCTTTCTTCAACTGATTCATTCATTTTCTACGGTGTCGCTCAATATTCCGCACAGCGCGACAACTGATGCAGCACATTTTCTGCTGAAGCTGGTGCGTTTTGTTGGCGTTGTTGTTGTGCACATGACAAGCACTGCAAGTTAACCTGCTGCCTGACATCGGTGTCAGTGTAGCTTAGTTGCAAGCTTTTCAAACTTTTCAACTGATTTCGTTACATGCTCGTTATATATATTGCGTACAGCACTCGGCGCTCCCCCCGCGGGCAGCAGCATATTGCTTACCATTGCCACTTGCCGCTTTGGCTACACTTCCGCTGACTTTGAGTGTTCACCTTTGGCCGCATGCCACATGCATCATCGGTAAGCACATGTCGTTTGGCATGGCTCTGCCGTTGCCAGCAGCTCTCCGCTTGCCACTACGTCATGCACGCGCTACCGTTATTTCCGTAGCAATTCGGCTTTATAGACGTGTATGCCAGCCGCTGCAGCTTGCTCAGTGCTCACTTTGATTGTTTGCCACTTGCCACACTGGCGAATATAATGTATGGCATTGCGCAGCTACACACAGTGTACCATTAACTTTATGGTCACCACACAACAGCACTAGCAAGCCAATAACAGGATATACCTGTGTTTGTATTGGTGACTCTAGCTTTGCGTTCTGCTGTGCGAAATGGACTTATCTTACCAATTCAATCAATTCGCTACGTGGCTCCATACCGTTCGATAAAGTGATTAAATGCATGCCACACCCAATTCACCCTATTATTGATAGCATGTGTTAGACTCCATAATAAATTGAAATATTTCAGTTCGTACAATCAATGATGCCTTTAGTTCTGCTGCCACCAGTTAGTAGTTAACAATTGTTCGCCATAAAAGTAGATAAAAAGACAGCGGAGTTAGAAATCAAATTGTTGGGGTATGGGGTTAAAGCATTGTTGGGCAACAACCATTTAAGCTTATGCATTTGAGCTTACGAAAGAGCCTTCAAAAACGAGATGAATCACGTGAATGTTTCTTATCCTACAGAGTTATTCACACAATCCGGCTTCGGAATGTATGTATTCCTTTAATCTCTCTCTCCCACTCTCTCTCTTTCACTCCAATTATATCTTTTCTTCTCTGTCTTTCTCTCTCTCTTTTTCACTGACCCTCTCATTCTCTCTCTCCCTCTCTTCTCATTTACGCATAGAAAAGAGCCTTCAAAGACGAGTTTTACATGAAGCTCATTGATGTAGTTAACCCTACAGATTTATATTTTTATATTACAATACTTTTTCAGAGAACAGGTTTTCCATAATCTTTATTTCTCTCTTTCACTCCATATCGATCTCGGTCTTTCCTTCTCCTTTATTTTTTTTCTATTTCTCTGTCCCTCTCTTTCTCTCTCACACTCTTTATTTTATCCTTTATCTCTCTGTCGTTCTCTATTCCTCTTCTAATCTCTTTCTCTCTCTTCATGTTTCTCTCTCTTTCTATATTTTTTTCCTATCTCTCTGTCTTTTTCTCTCCCTCTCTTTCTGAAGATTTAACTCTTTGACGTCAACATCGCCTCTTTGCTTCGTTTTGTTGTAGTCTTGTAGCCAGGCGAAACTTGGCTTCATATACCAAGCCACTTTCCAGTTCGTAAGGCTTAGTTGCTCTATGTAAGTTTGCTTATGAAGCCTCTTTCTTATAAAAGATATCGCAGCATATTCAAGCGTCCATAGAAAAAACACTTTGCGACTATATTTAAGTCATTTCTTTATTTATATATTTCTAATTTATTTAAAGTCAAGGATAGTATTCAAGAATGGAGTAAATTTTTCACAACAAACCCATAGATGTAATTAACTTAGGGTGACTTTCACATAAAAAAGAGTCCAAATGTTTATAGCACTTCCAGTCAATGGGTTCTTTCAAGAATCCTTTTATGGACAAATTGAGTGCAGGCGCTTGGTTATACCTTACCCTCAGAAGACAAGTGAATATATTTTCATCGAATGACTAGAAAGTAAAATATAATATTAAGGACGATTTCCTCTAATTGTATATCCATAATGAGGATAGGAGCAGATCTCTCTCGACGAACAAAAATAATGCTCTATAAGTTTCTTATCATTCACATCCTATTATACGGCACATGGACATGAAAGATGACGAACCGAGTTCAGAAAGCATTTTTTCTAAGCTATGTAGGTTTAATTCTGTCGCGTCAACAATGAGTACCGAAGAAGATGGAACCAAGAACTCTGTGAGCTCTACGACGACATACATATATTTAAGCGCATAAAATTCAACGAATTTGCTGGTTAGGTTCTGTTGTATGAATAAAAGGCGAAGCTCTAACTAAAAGCTCTTTCAATTGAAGACAAATGGGTGGACAACGGATGCAACAGCGCCCAGGTATTCAGTACATAGTTATTTGTCTGCGCTTGGGAGATACAACTGGCGTGACTTAGCAAAAAATAAAGTCAAGTGGTTGTGCTCTCGGCTAGGACTGACCCAAGGTTATAGTGGCAAAGGAGAAGGTGTAATGAGGGTAAGCTGTATTGAAATTAATGACGAAATGAAACCAAAATATGGAAAGCTGACTGTTGCAGCTGACTAGAATATGACGGCGATATTTTGGGTTACAATTAGAATAAATTTCACTGAATATCTTGACAATCTTGAAAAGAGAAAACAGCATTAAAAATTAATGTTATATAAGATATACATATGTATGTAGAAATAAATGAAAACGTCACTTTTTGAATGGAAAAAGTGCAATATATCATCTTATAAATTCCCAACTCCACTTCTCACCCCACATTTAATTCTGCAGTAGAGTCAAATATTATTCATAAATATAATAAACTTTGGTTTATCTGCCAACTAACAGGCACTAATGACAAATTCCGGAAATTGTCTACCAAACTTTGTTGTGGATATTTAAATCGAGCAATTGTAAAGCCAAACTAATACTCATAAGTACGAACAAAAGTTTTGAAAGCACTAAAACGAGACCAACAACAATAATCACAGCAACAAACACACACACACAAATATCCAAACTGCATTCATATTTCGAAATTGTCAGGCTCAAAACTAACAAAGCGAAGAACAAATGAATAAATATAATAAATATTCCACTTATTCGTTTAAATATGTATATATGTATGTGTATGTATATTAAGGTGAGCGTTATTTTTCAAGTTGATTTCTTTCAAATGCCCGCTAAAGTGTCAGTTTGTGTCCGTAAAAGGGACTCAATGTAAGTACGATCTTTATTTTCACTTTAAACTGCGCCGAAATAAATTTACTTTTCCCTCTACAGGCATGTCCGTTTCCAATCCGAAGAACAATGATGATCGGGTTGAAATTAAATTTTATAATCATGCCTCCGCGGACCCAAAGAAGTGCCTCAGCTATTTTAGCTGGTTGCAAGAAACAACAAAAGTCTACGGGCCACTTACTTTCAACGATGAGGAGGTTCAGAGTGTCATCCACAAGGCTTAATTATCCAAATTGCTTGGAACGGACAGATGGGGACACGTTGTTGCTAAAACATCCAAGCTCTAGGTACGGTGCCTAATCGAAGTCCTCAATCTGTCGCTGAACACTCTTCAAATACCCGATCTGTGCAAAGTCGGAAGAGTAGTTCCGCTCCTGACAACTGAGAAACCCGTTAACCAATGTGAATCCTATCATTCGATAACTCTCCTTTCCCCAGAAGTGAAACCACTTGAAGACTTGTTACTCCCAACGTTCCCTTACCAATTTCGTTCAGCAGGCCATCCGGTTTCCGAAAGTGCAAAGCACTTAACGTCATAATCGCGCAGATAACTCGTGGCCTAAATCAAAAATCACCTTGTGAGAGGAGGCTTCTCGTAGTGTTGTTAAGAGCCTTTGACACACTCAATCATACTACGCTACTAGAAAAGGTCGAACAAGCCACGCTCCTCACAGGACTGAAAAGGTGGACCATGAACTATCTGGGAGATCGACAAACATCCGTACTTTTTCGAAGAAAAAACTCTAAGATAGAAAGTATTAAACATGTTATTCCTCAAAGGTGGTATCTACGGTTTAACTTCTATATTTCGACACGCTATTAGAGAACATCGAATAAAATATCGAACAATCCACAATCGCCCGAGGGCTAAAGAGATGGAATATGAATTATCTATGTGGTGGACAAGCAACAGGTGGTTTCTCAGGGCGATGTTTTCTCTACTGTTTGATTTCCTCAGCCACTTGAGAAAAGCTCTGTCCTCGATATTGTGGACAGGCAATGATATTGATGACATGTGTTGGAAACTGTCAGCTATCTCTCGTACGACCCCCTATTACTGTCAAAGTACAGAACCTCACGAAAACCTCAAACCGCTATCCTGGAACTTATGAGGAAAGAACAAAGAAACGTTGTTGACAATATACAAGGCATTGGACCGACCATAAACTATGCTGTTTCTCCCTGGATATAGGAAACACATACGAAAAAGCTTCGGACGTGTCAAAATATTGCATTCTTAACGATCACAGCGTGCACCTCTATGTCTCTTGTTGATATTTAAAATAGCGAAGAACGCATGCGAACGGTCAAGGAACATAATTTTCATTTCGCAAAAAAAGAAAACCCTTCCTACAGTCTTCTGCTTGAAACGGAGCCGCCACGTAGGAACATAAAAATCTCTCTTCTAGACTACGTCGACGACATCGAACGGTATGGCCACAAGACTTTGGACACAACCAATTTTAGACACGCACTAACCGCCGTTCTGATATACAGAGGAACCATCAACAGCTTCACCCACCTTCCTCTCAATGAATTTTGTACTTGGAGTCAAACCAAGACCCTTTTCGAACGAAGAGCTCGATTTGTCCTGAGAACCCTTGCACAACTTCGTTTTGGATGTTGTAGCAAGTTAAACTCTTACTTATCCACAGTCGACCTCAACATACCAAATATATATTCAGCATGCAATGAGTCCCCGCATGGCCCTGGCCAGCTCTTTGTATGCCTAGCGGACCTCAGTCATCCAAACCTCTTCTATCTATGGTCCCACTTCTTCCTAAGAGCACTTTTCCTGTACCTACAGTTGGCTGACTTCGATGACAACCAATTCGAATCCCACTATCCAAGCGAGCACTAGATAACCGCCATCCTAATGTATAAAACTTCAATATATTTGTGCTTGCGTTTGTTTGTGTGGCAAAGCAAATAAACGCGCAGATGTATTAGTGTCTAACATAGTTGCAATTTGTCGTCATTCTGCGCTGCCAACTGCACGGCACTTCACCGCTACTGCTGCTGCTGCTGCTACACAAACTAAACAAACCAAAATTTTCTTGGCAACAATTGCATAACAATCATTTTAACTTTTCCGCAAACTGTAAAAGGTTTTCATTATTATGGCAACAGAGCGTGTGGGATACCCTGCACAACTTATATTTTGTGAGTGTATATGTATGTGTGAGTGGCATTGCATGAACTGATTGTATATGGGTTTATATACATGTTGGTGATGTGCGTGTGTTGGTGCAGTGGACAGTAGCTATGTGTGTGGTGATGTTCGAGCGAAATTGGCGGGAAGTAGAAATAATAATAATGAAAATGCTGCACATCCTTTTCCGCTAGAACGCCAACCCGTCAGCCCGCGCTCCCACTGCACCACACACTACTTACAGTTGGCGGTCGCCTACAAGTGGCATTCGCAAGCATTGCCAACGATACATTCAACTCGCTTTAGTGTCAGCGTCAGCTTTTATGTAGCGCCAGTTGTGCTGGGATTGGACGAGAGGAGTAGATCCTGAGGCCGTTAGCCCGAAAATCAAATCGCCGTGCTGAGTCAACATTGTAAATGCCAAACCCAAAACCCAAAAATACAAAAAAATCTTATGCACAGATGCACACACAAATCGTATATTGTTATATTTGTATATCTTGTCGAACACATACATCTAAATTGGAAAATCTAAAGTGATTGGCGTGTCTTTGTATCGTTTACAACTTGCAGTCTGGCAATAGATTCTTCTAATTTTGCTTGACCTGATATACTAAGTATATCTTATAATTTTTTTCGTGCAGATTTTTGCACAAAACTGTACATCGATAAACGTCACCTCTTAAAATTCTCATAGTTGACTTTTCAACTAATCTTTGACCTTGAGTACTTCTTTCCAGAAAAAAGACATCGTGGTTTGCACAAAAGACGGTGGCATATGGTGAAACTCTCTTTGACAAAAGAGAAGACAAAAGTTACATCATTACAGAAATTTCAGAGCAACCACACATACGGATTAGCTCGCAGATTAGCTCCCAATTCGACTCTAACCAATAATTTAGTACGAGTCGGTTAGCCGAAGTTTGTGTCAAAATTGCCCAAGAGATGTTGGATTCAGTACGCGACGACTCAGATCTACTCCAGGGAGTCATAACTGTTGACCAATCATGTGTGGATGCTATCACGTGTAAACCAAAGTTCATTCATCCCAATGGACTCTGTCACATCACCCAAGACCAAAAACATCGCGCCTTAAGTCGTGGGTGAGGGTTTTGCTAACCGTTTCATCTCAAGTGTGCTAAACAGAGCACAATAGGGAAAATTTGCTAAAATGTACAATTCATGTGTAATAGAAATACTTGGATCCGTGAAAGCGTTTGGTTCTACTGCCAATAAAAAGACACCTAAAGAACATTCATCACATCGACCTCTTTATGTGCTCGACACGATTGGTTAAGCGTTCGAAAGCACATTAAGAAACCGCCAGCACTCTAAAAAGCCGGCGGATTGTCATAGGCACTAAGAGAAGTCGTTGATATTGCGAAATATGGCATAAGAGCAAGAGATAGGAAAGTTAGCTGGCTGAGCAGAAAACAGAATTCTTTCCCATAAACACCAGGAATATTCTTCTTCTTTATTAGTTTATACACCGCTTACGCGTTTATAGCCGAGTTTACAAAAGCTTGCTAGTCGGAGTAGAGGTCTTCCTCTTCTTCTGCTTCCTCCGGCAGATACTGCACTTGCCAAACTTGCTATAGGCTCCAATACGGATCCAAGTGCTAGACATAAAATTTTATGTTACATCAATAAACGGAGTATATAGAATTTCTGCAATATGCGTGATAAGTGTTTTTCAAATCATATCAAGCGACGCTGCTGAAGTATTTGTATTTGAAATTCAGGGAGCATAACACGAGGTATTGGATCAGCGTTCAAATCCTAATAAGGAAAGATAGAGGAGATTATATAGAGCAGAAAAATATATCAGGAACGGTAACAAGCATATTCAAAGGAAGGTGGGTCCACAGTCCTTTACCAGATATGCAGTCGTGGAAATCCATAAATAATATGTGGACCATGAATGCTTTAATGACCTCTGTTCGACCTGTGCAGAAGATTAGAAACACGAATTCTGCAATTGCTATCGGCTTTCACGCAGTGGTGATCCAAGTAGAGATACTTTTTCATTAGCCTTTTTTTTTACTCAGCAATCATTATTGAATAATATTCGACAGAATAGACTACGTTCAACACGCAGTGAAGAAAATAAAACGGCCGTAGCTAAGATTGTACGCGAAGGCAGTGAGACTCTATACGCCGTTCGTAGCAACTCGGTCAGTACTATTTTAAAGACAGGTAATTATAGCGATAATCTCTCGACGTACGTTGTAAAAACCCTCTTCTCAGAGTGAAGGTTGGTTGGTTGACAAATTTTTCTGTAGGTAGTTCTCGTATAGCTTCAGGCTACTGGATCATTACAGCATTTTCAAGCAGAAGTAAGTGCAGGCTACTTTAAGGCATGAACAGTCACACTAACAGCAGAAGAGCAATCCTTGCATTAAGCGAACAAACTTAGTTAAAGTGTTTGTCTGTACACTATCGATAGAAGGAGTCTATTTCTGGGATTATTAGACTCGTTTGGATGACTGGTTATGACGGACTCACCTTCAAAATACCTCCGAAATCCCAAAATTTCTTATACCCTTTTCGCAAATGAGTTAATTGATCAATTAACAGGCCGTTGGTCGATTAAATCACTAATTAAAATCATTTTACTATACAAAATAAAAATCGTTATTTACTATATTGAATCTTAAACGCATTCAAATTGAATTAAAGCTGGAATGCAATTTTGCGGGATGTTGCCCGAACTGTAATTTTGGCTGTGTTTAACTCTGCGGGTTGTTGTCCAGGCTGCAAATTTGGTTGTGTGCATTGATAAAATATCAATCAGCCGATGAATTTTAATCAAATCAAAATACAAAGTGAAGAACACAAACAAGTATAACAGTTGATCGTTAACCGAATCAATCGTTAAACGTGTCACCGGCTATGTGAAAAGAAACTGGCTTCTCAATTATAAACTTAATCTACAAAATTAATTTGGCTATGCGAAAAGGCTATTGAAAACTCAGAATTTAACAAATACTTGTTCCTTCACAGCAACTCTTGCAAGATCAAATAAGCTGTTTTGTACGTTCACAATATTTTCATATAAAATTATATCACAGGTTAATAAAGATTTAAACAAGCATGCCAAATTCCGACTTTCGGGTGTACGGGTGAGCAAAAACACGACCGGGTACCAAACACAATTGTGTTAGATTCACCTGACAAGTGCGACAGAGGACCACTCGTGCGTTCGTTCAACCGTTTATTGCCATACTTTTCGAAGCAAATGCATACAACAGCTGTGTTTCACCTACACATGCGCACATAACACTTTACATATGTGCATATTGATGTGGCGGTTGCAAGTGTCTGTGCGAACAGTGCCCAATTGACATGGTGACCCCAAAATTTAGCGCACAACAACTGCTTTAAACAAGTTCGACAACTATAACTAAATATCATTGGTTAGAGTAACGTGAGCAACGGCAACAGCAAGAACAAAACCAACGCCAGCACTCACACGCGCAACAACAACAGCAGCAATGCTAACAACAGCGATATGTATGTATATATATAATATTTATATATTTGTGTTCTCCACGAAAGGTGTGCAAATTATGCCACGAAAACAAGCAAACAACAACAACAAATAACACGAAAAACCGCAACAACACTAATATTTGCCGGCAGGATGGGTTGCGATGGAGTCAAGTATAGCAGAGCTTGGCATGTGTAGGTGGAGAGTTGACACAGAAATTTGTGTTTGGTGAATATGTTGATAGTTTGGCTGTAATATTGTTGGTCTACAGTTGTGTGTTGGTCTACAGTTGTTGTTAGCCGGCAGCGACTGCTTGTAGGCTGTTGTTACGGGTGCTCTTGTATTGTTGCGGTTCACTGCAAAGGCTCCCTTGCCTAACAAGCTTGGCTGGCTGGTTGGTTGGTGCTGTTGGTGTTGCGTAGGACAACTGTGCACCTGTGTGTCCACTCGTTGGCCTTAAGTACCGTGCTGCTGTCGCTGCTGCTACCAATGGTGTTGTTGTTTTCATTGACTTGCTGTTTGCAACCAACATTTGAAGCATGTTAAGCAAATTAAAGTGCGGTTATGTGGCGTTGATGGGTTGCTGACGTTGTCTGACACATTGTTTTGTCACCCGCACACTACCGGAGGAGGAAGTGTGTAGTAGAAGGTACCAGCTTCTGAACTTTATTCTCATCTTGCCATATAATTATATTAAAATTATGTTGGCATGACATGACCTTAAGAGCTTTGGGGCAGAAGCACAATTTAATTTGATAATTTAAGATTGGATATTTAATTATTCTCCGACTTGCACATTAGAAGTAAATTTAGTGATAAGATAGATTTGGAAAAAATAAAAAGTCTCGTTTGGGAAAGCGTGCACATTTTCTACAAGAGAAAATTTATGATGCGCTGAAAACTAACACGAAACCCAAAAACCTACCACAAAAATTATATGAAGATTCTCAACCGCTCATTTTCAGAAAAAAGTCTTTATGTCAGCAACTAATCGAGCAATTTCTCTGGTTGCTGTATGAAACTGAACGAAACAATCTTACATACAATCTTATTTACTGCAGATACTATCAGACCATTTAAACTACAACTTTAAACTACAGATGGTTCAAGTTCAACTATACCTCTTCAGGTACTTGATTAATGATTATTGGTACTTCTTTGCTAACATGAACGAGGCCCTTCTCTCTTGCCGATTAATTTAACTTCACTTAACATTTAACTTAACGTTACTTCAATCCCAACATCCCTTGATTAGACACATAACTTGACCTTGCGTAACCCTTAAATTCACCTTCCTTGAACACCATCCTCTCGTATCGCTTAGATTGGTCTCGTATAACTAACTACTTTCTATGCTTATTTGATTCCAATATTAACCTTTTGTTAAGGGGTAAGGCGGGTTTGAAAATTTCAAAAAATTTACCAAAGAAATGAGGTCTCAACGGCTGAATTTTCAACATTTTTGTATCGAAATTTCAGGAGATATTGTTCAAATATGTACCTTTGATATAACATATTATATTTTTCAAATAAATGTT
>CM050323.1:52884572-52913468 GCA_027475135.1 Bactrocera correcta
AAGTGGCTTAGGAGATATGAAGATTACACCTATTAGAGGGCGGGGCCAAACCTATATATTTTTTATTAATTTTTAGCCTAAAAAGTCCCTTGCTACTACTAACTTGTGCCAAAATCAATCTAAATTAAGCCATACAAGCACTTGATTTCGATCATTCAGGTTAACTAGGCGTCCATCGTATATCTTAAGAAGCTCTCAACAGAAAGTTCGCTAGTTTGAACTTTAGCAAAAAGAAGAGCGAGCGATAATGGTAAGCCCAACCCAGACCATTTACACTCGCATACCACTTGAAGTAGTTCAGCGCCCACAAATTGTTGGCTGCCGTTTCTCATAATCACATCTGCAACGCCTCCTGCTCCGCGTGCAATAGTAATTAATGGATTTTACATTTCCTTTACATTAGGAATTCTACAGAAATTTAATTAAACTTATCAACAAGCTAATGAAATCCATTTTCGCACACACACACACACACACGTGAGCATAGTTGGAAGTCAAAATTCCATTACTCCACTTGACTCCCGCACTCCCGCCACCACCGCCAGCACTGCTAACAGACAAATGTAAATTGTTAATAATTATAAACATTTGCGTCACAATTGTCACGCTACAATGGCATTAATTTGCGGAAAACAAAGGACGCGCATGCGCAGCCAGAGCGCGGCAAGAGCACGCACGCACGCAGCACCCAGAAATAGCATATGGACAAGGCGCGGCGGTAGCGCGCGGTGCCGACATTGTTCGCACAAATTCAATAACTGTTATTTCCATATGAGCGTTGAAAAACACGCAAGCAGGCGCACGCCGACGCATGCATGTTTATATGTGTGTGCCAACAATCGCAGCGAACACAGTTGCGCAGGCAAGAGTTCGCTTTTAGTCACACACACGCACACAACACAAGTATGGGAGCGTGTTCCTCGAACACAGTTATATTGAAAATGATTATAATGGAGGAACAAGGCGCCAACGCGTGCCACTGTGCCACTGCTGCGCATACAATTTGCCGTTAATTAATGCAATTACTCACACACATGTTAGGACTCGACGAGCGAATAGCGCAATTGTATGGCCTTTGTGCTCGCCTCGCTTGTTTATACGGATAACTGTACAAGTGTTTTGTATGTGAATTCATGCATTGGCTAGTGTTGTGCCGCTTACGGTGGCGAACTCACAGTTGGTGGCTAAAATCAGTTCTCACTGGACTCTTGTGAATGATTTGCTGTGAGGCGATTGCTGGAAGACGTTGAAAGCAACGGTTCCTCTGCTAGTACCAGCAATTTCCCCGAGAACAGTTGCCACGATGTTGTCTGTAGTCACTAGATTTCTGCAGACTTGGCCCCTCTTGTCCTTCCCTATTGCATCTAGCTTAAATGTAGTCTAGATAAAAGGTAGATGGGTTTCTTATTAGCCTTTGCGGATGGCGGTTCCGTCCAACGCTCCTTGAGATTCTGCGAATCTGGGTGTCTATTCCTATCTCTCTTCACGACTTCATCTTTTCCTCATTGTTGTGTTCCCACTTAGAGCAGTTATCCGTCCAGAAAGTAGTAGTCCTTGGTCGAATAAAACTCCGGATCCGTTCCTGTTACGTAGACCCGACTGCCGTGGTAACAACCCAGAACTGTCCAGAAAGTAGTCGCAGTTAATTATTCCAAGGTTAACTCTCATAGCGTCAAGGCGATTGTTGATACACGCACTTACGAATCTTTGAGTTCAGAGCAGACCAACATGGAGAGGGAGTCTCCTCAACCAACATCTACCACATCAACTAAATCATTGCGTGGCGGGAACGTACTCTAATTCCTGCCATTGTTTTAATGAATCTGAGGCAGTTGCGGCATTATCTCACTATCCATTGTGCTGAATGTGACCCCACCATACTCAGGTAGAAGAATGTTGCCACCCAGCCGCTTTAAACGAACTCCAATTGAAAAAATGTATTTCCAATCATAGTAGATCATCGCTAAGGTCCAGTCCAGAAGTCCGTGACGGCCGTGACTTTAGTTTCAACGTTATAACCATAAAACCATGATATGTCACCCGTTATGACCCTCTGGATCAAATCTGGTTCAAAGTTCATGGCGTCCCGACTCATACAGGGTTTGTCCGGAAAGTAATAGGACTGATTTTCTTCCGCCACTACTGTGTTTCGGAGCGTACGTGCACCGATTGGATTCGGTAGAGGACGTTCCTAGATAACAAACAAGCGGCTGGTCAGTTATCTCTTCTGCAAGCCGAAAATGCAGCGTTCATTAGAGCAGAGGTGTCTGGTGAAATTCTTTGTGAAACTTGGTAAATCTACGACAGAGGCGTTTGATTTGATCAAGCAGGCTTACCGAGATGTTGTCTTAGCAAGAAGTAGAGTGTTTCGATTGCACCAGGGCTTTTGGAGGTCCGGGAAGAGGTCGCAGATGAAGACCGTACTAGGAGACCTGCGACTTCGACAAACACCGACAATGTGACCCTTCTAAGATCAAAAGAATTTGTTCCTCATGGACAAACCGTCAATGCCAAGTTTTACGTAGACGTCTTCAAGAGACTCAAACGAACAATCAATCGTCCATCATCATCATCATCCCAGCACTTTCTCAGCAGCCCTATATTCCAGTTGTGGCCGCCACGGACTTTTTTTTATTTCCTTGAATGAAAAGGCCGATGAAAAGCAAGCATCTTGACGTGGTCGGGCATTAAACACGATCTTTATCCTTCACATCTTCCCCAACCTCTCAGAACATTTTGTTATACCGATAAACTATAAACAAAAGTTGAAGATTTTTTCATTTTCTCCAACATCGCCATATAACTTTTTTCTCAAGGATTTGAAATTTTGACGAAAAAAAGCTTTTTTAACCCTTAAAATTCATTCACGCCCAAGAGTGTTTTAGACTTTTTTCATGGTTTGTCTATAAACTTCACTGTGATACTTTCATTCCCAAACTCCTCTTCTGGAGGTCTAAGCCATTTGGTGTCTTCATTTATCAAGCCTCTTCCGAATGGTTGCTGCACCTATCCGCACACCGCAGCCTGAATAACACTCATAAGTCATACATATATATTTTTAAAATTTTTTTGAGATTTGTGAATAAAATTTTAACTCATATTTTAAGAGATACTCAAAAAATATTTTGGAATACAATTTCAAGTTATGCAAAATAATAATTTCGCACTCAATTTTCCAAACATTATAAACACAATTCAAGGTTGGTGGCACCCTCGCACGAATTGATACTGATTGCAGCGCAGCATTAAAAATCTGCGCAGCTTTTAGATAAAAATATCTGAAGTACTCGTGAGAGCGCACAGGTCCGTAGCACGCCGCAAGTGCAGTTCATCGCCGCATTGAACTTGTTTGACCTCATTAAAAAAGGGGGAAAAAAAACAAAAAAGTGAAAAACTTCATTTTAATGGCGCCGCAACTGTCAAAGCGATACTCAGCAGCTTGCCAGCGATCAAAACGAAGGACTTGGCGAAATTCTCAATGCAAATTTTTCCCAGCACTTGACAAACATTTACCTTCAACTTCAATCATACGAGCACATGCGAAGCGGCTACGTACGCAACCGTAGCAGCTGAAGCACACACGCTCCAAATACCCACAAAGCTTATCTCGCAGCGCAGGCAACACGAATAAATAATTCATAACTCTGTGTGCAGCTGCGTTCCTTTGCCAACGCCGCACTTTGTGGTTGTTGCTGTTTGTGCACTTCTTTTTGCCGTTTTGTGGAAGAGTGTGCGTACAAAATTGTGACTGTCCTTCAAACTTTCATTGCACTTCAACTTGGACTTCAAACAGCAAGCATCAAAGACATCTTCCCTCTCACACACACACACAGTAATAAACAGAAGCAGATATTAAACGCCAAAGAAGCTGTGGATACACACCTTCATTTGTGTGCATTGTGTGTGTGTGCTTAAAGCGATTACTTGCGAACGCAAACATGTCGATATCGACGCAAGGCTCATCGAAAACGTTATTGCCGGGCCATCACACAGGCCGTTCGATGTCTACGCTTGCCACAATTGCAATAGCGCGCTTTACACATCAGCGCCTGCCACAGGTTAACCAAAGCAATGTGTGGTGTTGGCGTCGCTCAATCGTTACAGCGCATTGTGTGCAAGCCGCAGCCGGGGGCAGAAGCGGTGAATGCCGCATTTGAGTCTATTCAACATAGCTGGGCAATAGGGGAAATCAGGATAATGCGACCATAATCACAGAAACCGTAGCATAAGCCAAGGTGCCACCACAAAGCAAAACAACCAACTTATCAGCTCACAAACACACGCACACACAAACATGCATGTGCAATAAGCGCTGGCACACAGGCTCATTTAACACAAGTGCATGCCAAGTGCTTGCCAGAATGCAACGGAAATGTGTGGGAGCCGTGCGACGCCGTACTCCCGTTGATTCGTTGTGGCTATGCCAACAGCCGATGATAAATGGTTCGCTTTGACAGCGCCCACCAAATGGAAGATACGGAAAGTTAAAGTATTCGTTGGGTGTGGAATGTCAATGTGATAAGAAGGCGCGCTGTAGGTGCAAGGCAGCTAAGGATATTTAGTGGGTATGAACTAACTTGGAAGCTTTGGTGAATATTGTATATGTAAATACACGTTTGTATATATTAATATGTATATTTTATTGCAATGTTGACTTTTTGGTATGAAAATGCCCAGTTTTGTGAGAAAACATAATTATATGGAATAATGCAAATCATTTATTTTGTTTGAAGGTTGCCTAAGGTTCAATTCAGACTTACGAAGCACATATTTTGTGACCAGCATTAAAGAAGCACTATAATTTCAGAGAACTGAGTGGAATACAGAGGGTAACCTATACAAGGGTTACCGAATCTTTTAAGTCATGTCCAATGGATACACGCAAGATACTACTACATCAGCTGCCTTTAGATGGTTCCATGAGAAAAGTATCAGTAAGTTCTCCTCTAAGAATGAAGGAATTAAGCGATTGTAGGAAGAAAGATTACGGACTAAACTCTGGTAAATTAGACTATATTCTTTTCTATATTTCAAGTAACAATACTCTCTAGACGGGAATGGAGTAAAGATTTAGTAGGAAAGGAGGATACTATATCAATCTATTTCGACGGACACAAAATGAACTGCGAAGTAAAGGCGTTTGTATACTCAGATGAGCTCGAAATCTCTCCCTCTATCTGTCTACTAAACTCAGCCAGCATTTCTTAGCGAAAGCAGATACAGAATATTTCAACATAGGGGCACGAAATCTTCAATTGCTGTCCACACAAAGCATAGCGGATAATGGTAGTTTCATTAAGAGCACCAAATGACGTAGACAGCAAGATTACAGAAGTCCAACAATAGAGCATCAAAATGGCACATTCACCGCTATTTGAGCTCGAAGTGACAACATTTCATTCCAACCTATCAGAGCACCATCTTTCAGTGATGGAACATTCCACTTTTTCACGGAAGCTCAAAGCTAACAAGGAGGACAAGAAGTTAAGTTTTCTTTGGGAGCTTCCACGAACTCTTATTTAAAGACTTCCAGACCACTGTAGTATTTTCAAGCGGTAGTGACTGCCATCAACGTTGTTCTCCTTCAAAGAGGTGCGCAGTTACTCCGATAACCTGTAACCGCTCGGCTAACTCTGAGCTTGCTGATTCTATTCACAAAAAAGGGCTAGGAAGAATTAACTTCATGATCGGTCACAGCGGAGTCGCCGAATCGCCGGAAGCTGAAATCCGATAAACTTGTTGGAGAGTGCATCCTTTTTTCCAATTTTATCCAAAAATAATGCGAGTCGGTTGTCCTCTGTCCTCATGCGTTCTAACCCTGGACCTGTGGACCTGAAGTGAGCTCGACAAGCGCTAGTCAACAAGCGACTGTGCCTTCTGGGCCAGACTCCGTAAAAGCTTCAAACTACTTACACTTAGCAAAGTCAATCTCCCCGTAATTGTAATTATTTTGACTTGGTTCACACGGGATACGACTAATATTTTACCAGAGCTCTCCTTAAAGCAAGTAGTGTAGAACGGTGAGAATTATTATGTCACTTTCTTTTCTATTGCCTGGCTTTTCCCAGAATGAGTTTGAAATATCTCGGAAGACAAATTTTTAGAGAACTTAGAGAAGTTTCTTCTCCAATGCTCGGCTTTTCCCAGACTGAGTTTGAAATAGCTCGGAAGACATATCCTGGGAAAAACTAGCGAAGTGGACTGATATTGACCGTCTTAATAAGTTATTGGGAAGCTCAAAACGTTTCATCGAGCTATGAGGTGAGGCACTTGAAGAAGTTTTTTGGTAACACAAAAAACAAGTATCTATCTAAGATTCCTCGATTTTGGAAAAACCCTACGACCTAGCCCAACCTAATACGGAATATGAACCACTCTTATGAGGAGGAAGTTCCATTTATATAAAGCGTTTGGGTCTTTATTGAGAATGAGAATTTGGGTTGAGAATTTGAGTGGCGTAAATGACGGCAGTAAGATCTTAGTTGCACATAACTGTGAATGTGAATGCAGAGATGAACTTTTGAAACACGAAAAACTCACAGGAGGGCACTCTTTGACTCTATCGTATAGAAAAATATGTATGTATGAGGCCAGAGGTGGATCTAATGGGAGGTTTAGGGTGTCAAATTAGTCATTTGAATACAAATTCAATCGAAATTACGAAGTAGCATTGATATTAAAAATATGTTGGAATGAAACCACCCATCTATCCCCACAAGGAAGTTGTGGATCCACCACTGTACTACGCTATATTTTTTAGTTGTTTTAGCAAGATTTTCCACACAGTCTCATTATGCTTGGTTCTGCTAGTCTTCATGTCGCTTGCGCTCCCCAAAACATTTTCCGCCAATATTTATAATTCAAGTAGTTTTAGGGATTACATCAGCTGACATTGCAGCTGTCTAAGAAGATTGATGATTCGCTCGCACCAAACACGCTGGCCTCGTGCTGCGGTAACTTGAGAATACATGCATTTACGTATATAGGGTACACAACCACTATGCAACGGTGTATATAGGAAAGAGACTGGTTGTGACTTTGACTAACTCCACGTGGCAGCAGTGCTTAGCGCTCGACACTTACTCGCCCGGCTCCTTAGCCGCTTGCACGAGCACAGTACAGCGGTTTTTGTTGTTTTTGTTTTTGTTTTCGTTGCTTTCTTCAACTGATTCATTCATTTTCTACGGTGTCGCTCAATATTCCGCACAGCGCGACAACTGATGCAGCACATTTTCTGCTGAAGCTGATGCGTGTTGTTGGCGTTGTTGTTGTGCGCATGACAAGCACTGCAAGTTAACCTGCTGCCTGACATCGGTGTCAGTGTAGCTTAGTTGCAAGCTTTTCAAACTTTTCAACTGATTTCGTTACATGCTCGTTACATATATTGCATACAGCACTCGACGCTCCCCCCGCGGGTAGCAGCATATTGCTTACCATTGCCACTTGCCGCTTTGGCTACACTTCCGCTGACTTTGAGTGTTCACCTTTGGCCGCAAACCACATGCATCATCGGTAAGCACATGTCGTTTGGCATGGCTCTGCCGTTGCCAGCAGCTCTCCGCTTGCCACTACGTCATGCACGCGCTACCGTTATTTCCGTAGCAATTCGGCTTTATAGACGTGTATGCCAGCCGCTACAGCTTGCTCAGTGCTCACTTTGATTGTTTGCCACTTGCCACACTGGCGCATGTAATGTATGGCATTGCGCAGCAACACACAGTGTACCATTAACTTTATGGTCACCACACAACAGCACTAGCAAGCCAATAACAGGATATACCTGTGTTTGTAATGGTGACTCTAGCTTTGCGTTGTGTTGTGCGAAATGGACTTATCTTACCAATTCAATCAATTCGCTACGTGGCTCCATACCGTTTGATAAAGTGATTAAATGCATGCCACACCCAATTCACCCTATTATTGATAGCATGTGTTAGACTCCATAATAAATTGAAATATTTCAGTTCGTACAATCAACGATGCCTTTAGTTCTGCTGCCACCAGTTAGTAGTTAACAATTGTTCGCCATAAAAATAGATTAAAAGACAGCGGAGGTTGAAATCACATTGTGGGGGTATGGAGTTAAAGCATTGTGGGGCAATGACCATTTAAGCTTATGCATTTGAGCTTACGAAAGAGCCTTCAAAGACGAGATGAATCACGTGAATGTTGCTTACCCTACAGAGTTATTCACACAATCCGGTTTCGGAAAGTATGTATTCCTTTAATCTCTCTCTCCCACTCTCTCTCTTTTACTCCAACTTTATCTTTCCTTCTCTCTCTTTCTCTCTCTCTCTTTCCCTGACCCACTCTTTCTCTCTCTCTCTCCCTCTCTTCTCATTTAAGCACAGGAAAGAGCCTTCAAAGATAAGATTTACATGAAGCTCACTGATATAGTTAACCCTACATATTTGACCGCGCAACACTTTTTCAGAGAGCAGGATTTCCCTAATCTTTGTTTCTCTCTTTCACTCCATATCGATCTTTCTTTTCCCTTGTCATTTATTTTTTTCTATTTCTCTGTCTCTTTCTTTCACTATCACACTCTTTATTTTATTATTTATCTCTCTGTCATTCTCTATTCCTCTTCTTCTCTCTTTTTTATATATATATATATCTTTTTTATATATATATATATTTTTTTTTTCCTATCTCTCTGTCTTTTTTTCCCTCTCTTTCTGAAGATTTAACTCTTTGACATTAACATCGCCTCTTTGCTTCGCTTTATTGTAGTCTTGTAACCAGGCAAAACTTGGCTTCATAGACTAAGCGATATTCGAGTTTGTAAGGCTTAGTTTCTCTATGTTAGTTTGCTTATGGAGCCTCTTTCTTATAAAGGATATTGCGGCATCTTCAAGCGTACATAAGAAAAAAGCTTACCGACTATATTTAAGTCATTTCTTTATTTATTTATTTCTAATTTATTTAAAGTCAAGGATAGTATTCAAGAATGGAGTCAATTTTTCACCACAAACCCATAGATGTAATTAACCTAGGGTGACTTTCACATAAAAAAGTGTCCATATGTATATAGCACTTCAGATCAATGGATTCTTTAAAGGATCCTTTCGTAGACAAATTGAATGCAGGCGCTTGGTTCTACCTCACCTTCAGAAAACAAGTGAATATATTTTCATCGAAGAACAGGAACGTAAAATATAATATTTAGGGCTATTTGCTCTAATTGTGCTTCCATAATGAGGATAGGAGCAGATCTCTCTTGACGAACAAAAATAATGCTCTATAAGTCTCTTATCACTTACATCCTATTATACGACACATGGACATGAAAGACAACGAACCGAGTTAAGAAAGCATTTGGTCTAAGCTAGTTTTTAATTCTGTCGCGTGAACAATGAGTACCTAAGAAGATGAAACCAAGAACTCTGTGAGCTCTACGACGACATAGATATATTTAAGCGCATAAAATTGCTGGTTAGGTCCTGTTGTACGAAGAAAAGGCGAAGCTCTAACTAAAAGCTCTTTCAATTGAAGATAAATGGGTGGACAACGGATGCAACACCGCCCAGGTATTCAGTACATAGTTATTTGTCTGCGCTTGGGAGATACAACTGGCGTGACTTAGCAAAAAATAAAGTCAAGTGGTTGTGCTCTCGGCTAGGACTGACCCAAGGTTATAGTGCCAAAGGAGAAGGTGTAATGAGGGTAAGCTGTATTGAAATAATGACGAAATGAAACCAAAATATGGAAAGCTGACTGTTGCAGCTGACTAGAATATGACGGCGATATTTTGGGTTACAATTAGAATAAATTTCACTGACTATCTTGACAATCTTGAAAAGAGAAAACAGCATTAAAAATTAATGTTATATAAGATATACATATGTATGTAGAAATAAATGAAAACGTCACTTTTTGAATGAAAAAAAGTGCAATATATCATCTTATAAATCCCCACTCCGCTTCTCACCACACATTTAATTCTGCAGTAGAGTCAAATATTATTCATAAATATAATAAACTTTGGTTTATCTGCCAACTAACAGGCACTAATGACAAATTCCGGAAATTGTCTACAAAACTTTGTTGTGGATATTTAAATCGAGCAATTGTAAAGCCAAACTAATACTCATAAGTACGAACAAAAGTTTTGAAAGCACTAAAACGAGACCAACAACAATAATCACAGCAACAAACACACACACACAAATATCCAAACAGCATTCATATTTCGAAATTGTCAGGCTCAAAACTAACAAAGCGAAGAACAAATGAATAAATATAATAAATATTCCACTTACTTGCTTAAATATATATGTATGTGTATGTATATTAAGGTGTGCGTTATTGTTTAGGTTGATTTTTTTTTCAAACGCCCACTAAAGTTTCAGTTTGTGCCCTAAAAAATGATTCAATGTAGATAAGAGAATAACTTTACTTTTCCGTCTACACTCAAAGCCGTTTTCAACTTCAAAAGTCGTGACGATCGGGTTGACATTCATTTCGATAACCTTGCCTCCTCGGACGCAAAGAAATGCACCAGCGATTTTAAATGGTTGCGCGAAATGCCAAGAGTCTGCGTACCTCTTACTTTCAATGATGACAAGGTTCAGAGTGTTATCGACAAGACTAAATTATACAAGTCGATTCACAGGTACGGTATTGACAGATTGATACTAAAACATTTAGGCTCTAATTGTTCTGTTTAATCGAGGTCCTTAAGAAGGAAGAGTAATTCCGCTCCTGACACCTGGGAAACCCAGTCTTATCATCCAGTAGCTCTCCTTTCCCCAGTAGTGAAAACACGTGAAGACTTGTTACTTCCGACGTTCTTTGACCAATTCTGCCTGGAAGCCACCCGCCTTCCGAAAATACACAGCACGACTGCAGCATCTAACGTCATAAACTAAAGATAGTTCGTGGCCTAAATCAAATATCTTCGCTGACTTGTTGAAAGCCTTTGACACAGGCAATCTTAGAGCTGAAAAGGTGGACTATGAACCATCTAGGAGGTCGACAAACATGCGTACTTTTTCAAGGACAAAACTCTAAGATAAGAAGAATTAAACATGGTGGTATCTACTGTTTAACTTCTATATTTCGACACGCTGTTAGAGAACATCTAATAAAATATCGAACAATCCACAATCGCTAAAGAGATGGACTATGAACTATAAGTGTGGTCGGCAAGCAACAGGTGGTTCCTCAGGGCGATGTTCTCTCTACTGTTTGACTTCAATGGAATCAAGGACATGTGTTCGAAGCTGTCAGCTATCTCTCCAATCTTTATCACTTCTGCTCTGCAAGGAGCTTGACACTCTTCCCATTATATCTACAGCAATCATATACACCAGCTCGACGAACCAATACAGGCTGGATCCTAACCGCCGTTCACAGAACCATCAACAGCTTCACCGACCTTCCTCTCAATGAATTTTGTACTTGGAGTCACATCAACACCCATTGCAGACGAAGAGTGTCATTTGCCTAAAAACCAAGAATAACTCTTGGGCAACTTCCTTCTAGAGGTTATAGAATGTTGAACTCCTACTTATCCAGAGTCGAACCCGACATATCAAATATTTGTTGAGCATGCAATGAGTCCTCGCATGGCCCTACCAGCTCTTTTCATGCCAACCGGACCCCACTCATCCGACACTCTTCTACCTACGGTTTGACTTTTAGGAAACACCACCGTTTTTGTACCTGACCTCGACACAAGCAATCCGAACTTTACGGCCCAAGCGACACTATACAACCCCTATAAAATAACCGATCGACCCTCATGTATAAAACTTCAATGTATTTGTGCTTGCGTTTGTTTGTGTGGCAAAGCAAATAAACGCGCAGATGTATTTGTGTCTAACATAGTTGCAATTTGTCGTCATTCTGCACTGCCAACTGCACAGCACTTCACCGCTACTTCTGCTGCTACACAAACTAAACAAACCAAAATTTTCTTGGCAACAATTGCATAACAATCATTTTAACTTTTCCGCAAACTGTAAAAGGTTTTCATTATTATGGCAACAGAGCGTGTGGGATACCCTGCACAACTTATATTTTGTGTGAGTGTGTTTGTTTTCTGTGTGTGAGTGGCATTGCATGAACTGATTGTATATGGGTTTATATGTGTATGTTGGTGATGTGCGTGTGTTGGTGCAGTGGACAGTAGCTAAGTGTGTGGTGATGTTCGAGCGAAATTGGCGGGAAGTAGAAATAATAATAATGAAAATGCTGCACATCCTTTTCCGCTAGAACGCCAACCCGTCAGCCCGCGCTCCCACTGCACCACACACTACTTACAGTTGGCGGTCGCCTACAAGTGGCATTCGCAAGCATTGCCAACGATACATTCAACTCGCTTTAGTGTCAGCGTCAGCTTTTATGTAGCGCCAGTTGTGCTGGGATTGGACGAGAGGAGTAGATCCTGAGGCCGTTAGCCCGAAAATCAAATCGCCGTGCTGAGTCAACATTGTAAATGCCAAACCCAAAACCCAAAAATACAAAAAAATCTTATGCTCAGATGCACACACAAACATACGACACACAAATCGTATATTGTTATATTTGTATATCATGTCGAACACATACATCTAAATTGGAAAACCTAAACTGATTGACGTGTCTTTGTATCGTTTACAACTTGCAATCTGGCAATAGATTTTTCTAATTTGGTTTGACCTGATATTCTAAGTATATCTTATAATTTTTTTTCTTGCAGATTTTTGCACAAAACTGTACATCAATAAACGTCACCTCTTAAAATTCTCATAGTTGACTTTTCAACTAATCTTTGACCTTGAGTACTTCTTTCCAGAAAAAAGACATCGTGGTTTGCACAAAAGACGGTGGCATATGGTGAAACTCTCTTTGACAAAAGAAAAGACAAAAATTACATCATTACAGAAATTTCAGAGCAACCAAACATACGGATTAGCTCGCAGATTAGCGCCCAATTCGACTCTAACCAATAATTTGGCACGGGTAGCCGCGAAGTTTGTGTCAAAATTGCTCAGGAGATGTTGAATTCAGTACGCGACGACTCAGATATACTCCAGGGAGTCATAACTGTTGACCAATGATGGGTGGATGCTATCACGTGTAAGGCAAAGTTCATTCACCCCAATGGACTCTGTCACATGACCCAACACCGAAAACATAGCGCCTTAAGTCGTGGGTGAGGGTTTTGCTAACCGTTTCGTCTCAAGTGTGCTAAACAGAGCACAATAAAAAGTTCGCTAAAATGTACAATTCGTGTGTAATAGAAATACTTGGATCCGTGAAAGCGTTTGGTTCTACTGCCAAAAAAAAAAAACCTGAAGAATATTCATCACATCGACCTCTTTACATGCTCGATACGATTGGTTAAGCGTTCGAAAGCACATTAAGAAACCGCTAGCACTCTAAAAAGCCGGCGGATTGTCATAGGCACTAAGAGAAGTCGTTGATATTGCAAAATATGACATAAGAGCAAGAGATAGGAAGGTCAACTGGCTGAGCTGAAAACAAAAATCTTTCCCATAAAGAACAGGAATATTCTTCTTCTTTATTATTTTAGACACCGCTTACGCATTTATAGCTGAGTTTACAAAAGCTTGCCAGTCAGAGGAGAGGTTTTCCTCTTCTTCTGCTTCCTCCGGCAGATACGGCACTTGCCAAATACTACAGGCTCCAGTACGGATCCAAGCGCTAGACATAAAATTTCATGTTACGCTAATAAACGGAATATATAGACTTTCTGCAATACGCGTGATAATTGTTTTCCAAATCATATCAAGCGACGCTGCTGAAGTATTTGCCAGTATGGTGCCCATTGAAATTCAGGGAGCATAACACGAGGCATTGGACCAGCGTTCAAAGCCTAATAAGGAAAGGTAGAGGAGATTAAATAGAGCACAAAAATATGTCAGGAACGGTAACAAGCATATTCAAAGGAAGGTGGATCCACAGTCCTTTACCAGATATGCATTCGTGGAAATCCATAGAAAATATGTGGACTTAGACTTTCATCTAACCCAAATACTAAGTGACCATCAATGCTTTGATGACCTCTGTCCGACCTGTTCAGAAGACTAGAAACACGTATTCTGTCATTGCGATCGGCTTTCACGCAGTGGTGATCTAAGTAGAGGTACTTATTTCATTAGCCTTTTTTTGACTCAGCAATCATTATTAAATAATATTCGACAGAATAGACTACGTTCAACACGCAGTGAAGAAAATAAAACAGCCGTAGCTAAGATTGTACGCAAAGACTGTGAGACTCTCTTTGGCGCCATTCGTAGCAACTCGGACTGATCTATAGCCAACGTAATGCCAGTACTATTTTAAAGACAGGTAATTATGGCGATAATCTCTCGGCGTACGTTGCAAAATACCCTCTTCTCAGAGTGAAGGTTGGTTGGTTGACAAATTTTTCTGTAGGTAGTTCTCGTATAGCTTCAGGCTACTGGATCATTACAGCATTTTCCAAGTAGAAATAAGTACAGGCCTCTTTGAGGAGTGAACATTCACACCAACAGCAGAAGAGCAATCCTAGCATTAAGCGAACAAAGTTAATAAAGTGTTTGTCTGTACACTATCGATAGATGGAGTCTATTTCTGGACTTATGAGACTCGTTTGGATGACTGGTTATAACGGACTTACCTTCAAAATACCTTCAAAATCCTAAAATTTGTTATAACTTTTTCGCAAATGAGTTAATTGATCAATTAACCGGATAGTGGTCGATTAAAGCCCTAATTAAAATCAATTTACTATACAAAATAAAAATCGTTATTTACTACATTGAATCTTAAACTTATTCAAATTGAGTTAAAGCTGGAATGCAATTTTGCGGGTTGTTGCCCGAACTATAATTTTGGCTGTACATAACTCTGCGGGTTGTTGTCCAGGCTGCAAATTGTGGTTGTGTGCGTTGATAAAATATCAATCAGCCGATGAATTTTAATCAAATCAAAATACATAGTGAAGAACACAAACAAGTAAAACAGCTGATCGTTAACCGATCAGTTATAAAATTAATCTACAAAATTAATTTGGCTATGCGAAAAGGCTATTGAAAACTCAGAGTTTAACAAATACTTGTTCTTTCACAGCAACTCTTGCAAGATCAAATAAGCTGTTTTGTACGTTCACAATATTTTCATATAAAATTATATCACAGGTTAATAAAGATTTAAACAAGCATGCCAAATTCTAACTTTCGGGTGTACGGGTGAGCAAAAACACGACCGGATACCAAACACAATTATGTTAGATTCACCTGACAAGTGCGACAGAGGACCACTCGTGCGTTCGTTCAACCGTCTATTGCCATACTTTTCGAAGCAAATGCATACAACAGCTGTGTTTCACCTACACACAGGCGCACATAACACATTACATATGTGCATATTGATGTGGCGGTTGCAAGTGTCTGTGCGAACAGTGCCCAATTGACATGGTGACCCCAAAATTTAGCGCACAATAACTGCTTTAAACAAGTTCGACAACTATAACTAAATATCATTGGTTAGAATAACGTGAGCAACGGCAACAGCAAGAACAAAACTGACGCCAGCACTACCACGCCGAACAACAACAGCAGCAATGCTAACAACAGCGATATATATGTATGTATATATATAATATTCATATATTTGTATGTTGCTTGAAAGGTGTGCAAATTATGCCACGAAAACAAGCAAACAACAACAACAAATAACACGAAAAACCGCAACAACACTAATATTTGCCGGCAGGATGGGTTGCGATGGAGTCAAGTATAGCAGAGCTTGGCATGTGTAGGTGGATAGTTGACATAGAAATTTGTGTTTGGTGAATATGTTGATAGTTTGGCTGTAATATTGTTGGTCTACAGTTGTGTGTTGGTCTCCAGTTGTTGTTAGCCGGCAGCGACTGCTTGTAGGCTGTTGTTACGGGTGCTCTTGTATTGTTGCGGTTCACTGCAAAGGCTCCCTTGCCTAACAAGCTTGGCTGGCTGGTTGGCTGGTGCTGTTGGTGTTGCGTCGGACAACTGTGCACCTGTGTGTCCACTCGTTGGCCTTAAGTACCGTGCTGCTGTCGCTGCTGCTACCAATGGTGTTGTTGTTTTCATTGACTTGCTGTTTGCAACCAACATTTGAAGCATGTTAAGCAAATTAAAGTGCGGTTATGTGGCGTTGATGGGTTGCTGACGTTGTCTGACACATTGTTTTGTCACCCGCACACTACCGGAGGAGGAAGTGTGTAGTAGAAGGTACCAGCTTCTGAACTTTATTCTCATCTTGCCATATAATTATATTAAAATTATGTTGGCATGACATGACCTTAAGAGCTTTGGGGCAGAAGCACAATTTAATTTGATAATTTAAGATTGGATATTTAATTATTCTCCGACTTGGACATTACAAGTAAATTTAGTGATAAGTTAGATTTGAAAAAGTAAAAAGTCCCGTTTGGGAAAGCGTGCACATTTTCTACAAGAGAAAATTTTTGATGCGTTGAAAACAACCCTCCAAGATACAAAAATTATTTGAAGATTAAGAACCGCTTACCTTCAGGAGACAAACCTTATCTCAGCAACTACCTGACCAATTTCTCGCATTTCTATATAAAACTGAATGAAATCGGCATATAATCTCATTTACTTCATGTATCACATAATTTAAACTAGCCTCTAATACATAAACTCCGGGAAACTTCAGAGTCAAAAACTACATAGACAGCCAATCAACAATCAGGACAGTAGCCTTGCATAACAAGTAAGCCAGAATTGTCTTGAAAAACAAGACAATAATGAACTGAATCCCCAGGAACTTGCGACTTCACTTTTACTGGGTGCCAGGTACCAAAGGCGTAGAAGTGTGAGATAGTGGACGAGACTGCTGAGAGTGGTATGCGTCTGTCATCCGCTATATTGGTAAATTCCTTGTCTTTACGACGATCTAGACAACAGCATGGCAAGTACAGTTAAAATTTGATGGTATGATTTATCGGTCGGTCGGTTTTAAGTATTCTTAAAAGATGCTGGAGCAAAATTAAGGGAGTACTCACTGGCTAAAATCTGTTAGTGGCACATGCCTGCAGAATTGTGCCGACAGCTCAAGACTGTGGAAAACGTCAAGAGCAAGCCAGCAAGAAACTTTTGTGCACTTGTTCCGTACTAAAGAGATAACGCTGGAAACATTTGGGAAACCCATGGTACGAAACACTGATAGAAGTACCGACGTAAGGCCAAGCCATCTGGCAACGCGTAAGACCAAAACTTTTCTATGCGTGGCTTACTAACCTTTCAGGCTAACACAACTTAACCTAAACTAACCTGTTTCGATCCCATGTGATTAAAAGGAATAATTATTCAATAAAGTGTACATGGCTCATTAATAAATTAAAAATACATGAGTTCTGAAGTTTATGAAAGCCCACAGCACTTCCCTTAAATGGATTTTAGTAAATCGAAGAGGAGCCATATGTAACAAGTAATATATCAGTTAGCTTAAGTCCGCTAAATGACACAAATGGTCAAGTTTTTCTTTTAAATTGCTTCGGGAATAGGGATTTTAACAGAACTTGTTCTATGCTGGCGCAGACATCACTTACGTGGTTATAGCCGAGTTAACAACAGCGCGCCAGTCGTTTCTTGTTTTCTCAATGTGCCGACAATTAGAAATTCTAAGGGCAGCCGGGTTTTTTCTCCACCTGATCGATTGGAGTGAATGTCTTCCTTTTTCTTGTTTCCCCGGCGAGTACTGAGTCAAGTGTTGGAGTTTTTTTTAACCATACCGACGACATAATCTAGCCAACGTAGCCTTTGCCAATGCGCAAGGGACCATAAATCTTCCTAAGAACCTTTCTTCCGAAAGCTCGTAACGCGGACTCATCAAATGTTATCATCGTCGATGCCTCTGTACCTTATAGCATGACGCGGATGATTAGTGACTTGTCTTTACTCGTCGAGAGAGGACTTTACTTCTCAATACCCTACTCAGTCCGAAGTGCCATCTGTTGGCAAGAGATATTCTGCGTTAGATTTCCAGGCTGACATTGTGGGTTTTGTTAATACTGGTTCCAAAATAGACGAAATTATCTACGAATATGAATTCGAGACTGTCAACATTGATGTGACTGCCTAGGCGCGCTTGTGATGACTGTTTGTTTGGTAAAAGTCCGCCTTGCCCTCGTTCACTAACAGACCCACTTGCTTTGCTTCCTTATCCATTCTGGAAAAGCAGAACTAAAGGCGCGGTTGTTAAGACCAGACCAATAATATCAATATAATCAGCGTACGCCAGTCGCTTTGTCAGAAACCTCATTTGGTATCGTAAGGCTGGAAGGCGTCCTTCCCGATTCTGACGGAGCTTTTGGTATTGCTCAACGTCAGCTAACACAGCCGTGTTAGTTTTGCGACGATACTAAATTCTGACATCGCGGCTTGAAAGAAGCTACTTTTCGTGCTGTCAAAAGCAGCTTTGAAATCGGCGAAAAGGTGGTGTGTGTCGACTCTCTTCTCACTCTGGTCGTTTGTTGATTTGCCAGGTCTATAAGGTCCAATCTGTTTGTTGACGGTGGGCTTTAGTCTTTCACACAGTACGCTCGATGGAACCTTATATGCGATGTTGAGGAGGCTAATTCCACGGTAGTTGGCGCAGAATATGGGGTGTCTATTTTTGTGGATTAGGCAGAGTACACTTAAATTCCAATCTTTGGACACGCTCTCGTCGGACTATTTTCTAAAAAGAAGAAGATATATGCTCCTTATCAGTTCTTCGTCGCTGTATTTGAAACGCTCGGCCGGCAATACATTGGCCCAGCTAATCGTAGTAGAGTATATGAGAAAAAAAACGTCAGCATTTCGGATGCAGAACACGGAGCATAAGTAAGCAACAAATTTATCTTTTAAAATATCTAAGCCAAGATTTCAAACAGATATTTTTACTAACTAAATACTCTCCTTCAACTTTAATGGCCCAGAAAGCATCTGTACTGCAAAATATAGTTGGCTATTATTGAAGCTTTAAGGTAATTTAACGATTTCTTCTTTAAGATGATATACTTTTCCTCGAGTCTTATCGAAGACAGATCAATATTAGTGATATATATGATAATAGATATATCTTATATCATCATGTGCTATACATGGCTTACCATAACACAAGCTTTACACACATATACTAATGTGTAGGTATGTATTTGAAATTAATAAAATTTTTTCTTAATGCTCGCATGGATTATTGCGGCGCTTGAATTGGGTGTTGTGCCTTAGTCCCTTATCAGGAATTTACTACTTTTTCTTTCACGGTCATAATCTTTCGATTTATGTCTGTAATGCATGAAAATTCCATTTGGCCAGCAAGCGATACACAATACACACAAACACACACACATATACCAGTACACATACACATATACCGGTACATAGAAGTATAATTCTAAGCAGACGTAAGTCAGGTATGCCGATACATAAAAATGTATTGCCCCCCAGCACAAGACGCTATGCGATTATGGCGATTATGTGGCTTTCTGGGCAGCCAGCAAACAGCACAAGCATATCTTCAGTGTTTGGCTTAAAGGAAGGATCAAAAAGGCAGATATAAACACGCTTTCATGTGTAGAACCAAATGCACTTAACGCAAATACGATTATGAAATATATTTCGGGCAACTAATACACGACGTGCGACGCAAAAGGCGTCGGTATGCGAAAGTCGAACAGCTGAAGCTGCAAAAACAAAGAAACAAAGCAATAATGGCAAAAAAATAAGAAAACAAGCAACAAAAAACCACAAAGAAAAACTCAGGTTTCTTTGAATATTGCCGCCATTAATACTTCGGTTTTGGTTGTGTCACTAATACCTATACTCACACGGATAAACATAAGCACACACACATGTTCGTGAAATTGTCGAAGGCGAACCCAACCTTAAAGGGCAACGCTGCCCATATTGTGTTTATCGCCAAAAAGCTATTTTAATATAATATTATTAAATATAGCCAAGGGAAAAGAATGAAGGAAAAAATGTTATGCCATAACAATAGCCGTTGGCATTGTTGGTCTTTGTCATTTGTGGCTTTGTTGGTGGTTCTCTTATTAGTTGGTTAGCACGCATAACCACGACTGCATGGCCACGAAACCGACCAAGGTCGCTTTTACTTACACACCAAAGGATTGTCACTTGGCTCGAGGGCAATAAAGCGAGCGTGGAAGGTGTTTATGGGCCAAATCATTTATGGTTTCCTGCCATCATAATGTTGCGCCGACACAGAGAACACTCAAATTCCTGCGCAAATCCGGCTTATATTTCGATAATGCTGCGACTGTTGAAAATGAACCCAGCTTTTCGCTAAACCCCAAAGTTACTTATGCACACATATTATAACACTTTTTCTATTAAAATTTACGTGATCTCATATTGAGTGCCACAAAAAATTATATATACATATTATACTTGTACTTTATATATGTATGTATGTATGAAATGAATATTGTAACAGTAAAGCTAGTAGCAAAAACCAACTCAATATCTTATAGTCTTATATATACTTGTATAATAAACAGGCTATCAAAATCACAACGCTTTAAAGAAAAACACATCTTCTTGGATATCTACTTTCGCTCTGGAATAGAGCTCAGTCTTGGCGTTCATCGAAAAACAAATTTCAAATCCAATGTGAGACTTTCAAAGATAACAAAAGAATGGAAGAGATAAATGGAACAAGAACAACTGATCGAAAGGCAGACAGATACAGCTCTCTGCTCTATGAGCACACATACTCTCAGGATTTACCTCAGAAAGAAGGCTTCAGGTCACGAAGAAGGATGTATGGGATATGGATGGATCCAAGTGGCTGATGAGGAAGGACCGGAATCTATTTCTGGGATCTACACCTCAGGCGACCCTTCAAGTTCCCGAAATACTACTGCATCTTCCAGCCAAAGGCCTTTGTGTCTAGAACACAGCTAAGATAGCTAGTAATACAGAAATCAATAGAAAAAAATAACCATATCGATAGTTCAGCGAATATTTAGCAATAATCACACATCTCATTGCCTCAGACAATGTCCTCAGAAGCCGTGAGGCGGTATATTTTCAGACTGCCTGAAGGCGGCCGCATATATACTGAGTTTCAGGTCGCAAAGGCATTCCAAAAAGAAAATAGCTGTTTACGTTGCCAAAAGAGCCATTTGCTTGGCTACCCTCATTACCAAGAGCTCCAAGCTTTTTCAATATTAAACTCGTAAGGGTGCCCGGATAAAGCGAAATCGTTGGAAACTGCTATGAACCTACAAAGTTTCGTCCACTTTCGTCCGATTAGAAACTAGTCGGTTGTCCGATGTCCTCTTAGGTTCAAGCGCTACATCCACGGATATCTAGCAAGCTTGGCTGGTGCTGATCAACAACCAGAATTTGTGCGACTGCGAGATTCTTTTAGCCAAAGGTGAACTATAAGAGGTCAGCCGAACTGCTTACACTTAGAAAAGCCCAACTCGTTGTAATTGTAAGTACTCAGACTAGATAGTGTCCAATAGCTATACTCGTCCTACGACTAAATATTTTTTTGAACATCTTTGCCAAAGCTTTATGGAGGGGGCGAGGTGAAATCATCCTGTTAATTTCTAATGTAGTGACTAGCTTTGGTAAGATTGAGATTGAAATATCTTGATAGAAATACCTTTCTAGAACCAAGCAAAGTGGCTGGGATCCATATTAACGCTTCCTTGATCTACTGGTGATGCATCCTAAGGAGATTTGGTAACACACATTTGAATTATCTGTCTAACTGGGATCCATAGTTTTTGGATCACACCTATGACCTAATCTAACTTATGGTAACCTAACATAATCTAACTGAATCAGTTAAGGAAATATCCAAGTCGCCAAAAATTATACAAAATGAAATTCCCGAAAGGGCCGACAGGCAGTTCAAGGTGAGTTAGAATGCTGGCCATGCAGGATCGCCAAGATCATGTGCAAGAGAGCGGAGGGAGAAGCTCGCAAACTTTCTACTCACACGGTCTCGAAAAGGCTACAGGACGGTTGTTGGTTTGTTACAGGTCACAACTTAATGGCATCACTTGCAAACTGTAAGGGCATTATTAACGACGACAAATATATAAAGTGTAAAAAGGTTCAGAAGCAGATTTCGTTCGATTTTATCTAGAGCTCAGTTAAGATATCCAAGAGCTTCTGAGTACCGGGAACTCGATAAGGTATCAGCATATGTAAGGATTTCAGAGTTTATGGAACCAGGTTTCAGAATTCGATATCAAGCCTCAATTAGTGTTGGTATTAAAAAACCTTTGGCACCCTGCACGACGAGATTTTCAGCCCGTATTACTCGTAATAAGGAACCTCCATCTAGCATTGAAAAGAATCTGTAGATTTATATATGCCGTTAAAGACCAGTGAACATAACTTAAAGCCAAGCACAATTCCATACCCTAAAAAATATATTTTTATTATAAAATAAATTGCAAAACAACTTTTTTGTCACTTTCGGCGTTTCATCGTTAACAGTCATAACAAAAACTGTCTTCTCTTAAAAAAATTCATTTCCACGCTGATTGACTTTCTGTAAATATTTTCTCCAACTTTTTCACCAAAATATTTAATATTTAAATCTATCTAAAATTCATATGCACAACCGCAAAGGTTTTTCGACTAAATAACAAGGCAAAAGGAGCATCCGCACTACGTTTCCCCAATAAGCCAATCAATATCCAATTTTTACTCAAACGCGTGTTTATTGAATAAAAAAAAGCGGCGGCTGATAAAAAATGATGACCTCCATATGAAATCCAATAACTTACTGCTCTACTTTCGAATGCAAATATGAAGCAGCGAAAGTACCAACGAATTACTCTGCCTTCGGCGTTCACGGATGTGAGCTTGAATAATTGTGCGATTGTAATTCTACTTACATATGCAAGTTACGTCTGTAATCTGAGTATGTATGGGCGTAAATGTACGCAAACATATATATATATGTACGCAAACACATATATATATGTTTCAAAATTGCAAGCATTATTTATAAACATGTGCAAATGACAAAAGTATAGGGTGAACCAAATGTCAGTATTTTAATGAGAGGTATTTAGGCTGTAAACTTAACTTCACACGGTACAAGTTAAGTTTACAGCGTCGCAGTGTACTCGTATACCTTTGGAGATTTTTTTCTATACTTGCATAGCGACAATCCCTCACTGGACGGGTCAAAGTCTCCCCTTCACGTATAGACCTAAGCCCAGAGTGAAGGTTGGTTGATTGTGCGAGTTTCTGTAAGTAGCACTCGTATAGCTTCAGGCCACCGGATCATTGGAGCGCTTTCCAAGCGGAAGTGACTGCCATTAAAGTATCAGTACTAGAATTTCTGAAGCCTTCTTTGAAGGAGGTGAACATTCGCACTGACAGCAGATGGCAATACTGAGCTCGCTCACTGTGCATACAAAGTTAGTAAAGGAGTGTCTCTCCTCACTTTCGATAGGTAGAGTATTTATATTCCTAGTTTTTTTTTTTCTCTGCTCACAAACCGACTTTTCCTTACAGGACAGCTCAAAGTGGCCCCTTCACCGATAGGTCTAAGCTTACTAAGGTGAGAGGAAATTGTTAGTTGGGCAGAATTTTTTGTAAGGTGCTCTCCGTTAAACATAGTTTCAGGCTACCGAATTACTGTTACAATTTTCAAGCTGAAGCTGCTGCTCTTTCGGTGGATTGGTTCCATAGCTCGCTCACTAAGGGCTCAAAGTTAGTCAAGGAGTGTCTCCACTCTTTTTACACAGCCTCAAGCTACTTCTTTATCAGACTGATTTGGAACGCTGGTCATAACGGACACGCTTGTAACTGTAAAGACGATTAGCTCACAAGAGAAGGTACACTTGTCTCAATTTTCATTAGTTGGGTTTCCATTGTCAGCTTGCGTCCTCTGAAACTCGCTTGAGGTGCGCAAGAGTTAGTCAACAGTTAGCTTCTGTGTGACGGTGAAATCCTTCTAACCGAGACTAGAACGCTGAAGATCAACTAAATTAATTGAACTTAGCTAGATTTATCTTACCACAATCATATTAATATACCGGTCTTAGACCAACTATGCTCTGGTTATCCAAAGAACATCCGTTTGAAGAAGAGCTAAAGTCAGAAGGCGAACCATCCCTCCACTGGGTAGTGAGTTTGGAACATGTCACGTAAAAAACGACCCCAATGAAAACTAAACAATAGGTGCATTACTTAAGTTAGATTTTACTGGCCGGCTGTATCATCGCACATAAACCCACTAGTTCTTCATAATGCCAGGTGAAGTATTCATAATCCGAGTCACCGCTTTTGGCGAAATTTCCAAGGGACTAGATATCTAAATTTGATACTTTGTCCAGTACATGAATTCCGACACTCCTAGATATTTAAGCTGTGTTCTGGATAAGGCTACATAGCAGCTTGGGAGGTGTTCTAACGTTTCTCTCATGCTTACTTCCCTGCACTTTCCGCATGTATCGTCCTTACTTATATCCAACCGGCTCACATGTGATGCCTGCAGGATCAAGCACATTCGCAGCCTCAAAGCGCCTTCCTGATTTATAAGGGTCTCTGGGAACAATACTGTTATCAATATTCCAAATGAGATCCTTATTGCGGAAGCCTGAAACACCAGAACACCTGCTAATAGACTGCAATGTAGACTGAAAACGCAGGTTGAAGGCCATTGGATCCATGTTTTCAAACAGGGATCACATCGCTTGCCTAGCACCTAGCTATATATTGTACTTTATCAATATGCTGGGGGTAGGAGAGTCTTTGTTATTTAGGAGAAGGCACAAGAGACCTAATGTGGCGGTGCATTTCTCGGTTTTCAATCTAATCTATATCCTTACTGGCTCTTCTCGTAGCATGCACCTTTTTTGCTAACCTTTTCTAACCTCTTTCAAACAATAGTTTTCTGCTGGCGGGATCTTTCATTACTGTAAACTACACGATTTAAATCAAACTATACAGTATGTTGCCCCTGGACCTGGACTTATAAAAATATCATTTCTCTTTCGGCCGCGCATTTGCACCACCCTGCAGACAACATTCTGCAATCGATGCCTAGCCAACAGTAGGATAATCAAATAAATTGCTTTCTCATAAAGTTAAAAATCGCACCAATAAATTGCACCGAAGGCTTTGTTTACCGAGCACACACACGCCGAAACTCGCACTTACTTCATCCACTTGTGTGTAAATACCAGCACATAAACACATATTTGTATGTATTTACACACGTTTTACTCATGTATGGTAATAGGCCGAGTTGAATTCTGCAGAAAGCGCCCATCAGCCGCAAAGCTGAAAATGTTGCGCTGCCACTGAGCAGCCGGTAAATTGCTTGATTACTGCGCACAGGACTAAATAACCTAGTTGTAGCCTAGTTGTTAGGAGGGGCGTACACAATAAGTGCTACCGTCCACACGGCCGCAGCGTTAAATGTTTACGAATACTTTCGAACGAAGCAAAACAACTAACACATTGCAGGAAAAGAAAGTATGGCAGTGGAAAAATTTTCGAACGACGAAAAATTTAGGGACAGTGCGCTAGAGATATTGCTCCAGAGTGTAGTCAAAGTGCTTGGAGTTAAGTTTATACATAGAATAGAATGACAATCTTAAGCGCAATTTTGTTATTTCTCGTACGTTGCTAACCTCTAAAGACCCGCTTTGGTTCAAAACACCTGAACCAAAACAACTGGTAGCGCTGGCTTTTTCCTACAGGCGCTGTGCCAAGCACAGTCTTATTGCATGTATGCTTGTTTGCTAGAAATTTGCGTAGTCTATTCAAATAAAATATTGCAACACACACATACATATACATACATGTATATATAAATACACACATATATCGCATAAGACACACAAACATACACATAACGTCTGTGCGGCGTTCAAGGCGCGCCATGAAAGTTTACTTAGTTGAAATTCACAGAAAACTAATAAAGTTAAATGGAAAATCCGTAAACTATAAATCATGGCTTAAGTCCATTTCCTTAACTGTCGATAGACATCCGGTGTGGCGGGTTGTAGCAGCAAACCGAACAGAAATACATCTGCGCTTGGGTGCTAAGGCGTGGTGTGGGCTGAGTGTGCCGGGTTTCAACTCTTTGGCAACAAGGCCACAACCACACGCACACAGCTGCACACAAGCATTAAATGAACTCCAAAATACACACATACATAGACACATATAGCCGTAAACACATCTACTTGTATATTTATGTATATGTATTTGTATTGAATATATATCTCAACAAATATATTGACTGCTTGCGCTCGCTACTAAACAAGCCTTTCACTGTTATTGTGCTGGTATTAACCGTTAACAGGAAGGTTTGGCTTTTGCTCCACAAATACAGTTAGATAAAAATGTGAAATATTGTTAAACTTTTAAGCTGTGTTTGGCAAATGCAGCAGGCGGACATTTTGTTTGAATATTGGTAACTTGGTAAGCCACTATGTGGGAATTTATGGAAATGGAAAAGCAGTGTGATAACTAAAATTAGCAACAAATATACATATAGAGAACAAAATGTCGAAGGTGAACTGAAGTTCAGTTGAAAACTCATTGATTAACGATTACTCTATTGGATCCTCGACAGCGGTACACGGTTGTCACTTTGCTGGGCTTTGCGCACGTGTTGAGCGGAGCAGACAAAACCATGAGACCAAATAGACTTATAACGGGAAAGATATTTTATTCCTTTTTACATCTTTTCCTTCTCCACCTAGCATTTCAGTTCTTCGCTGCTATATTTGAATAGCTCGGCCGGCAATCCATCGGCCACCTTCTTCTGGCGTGATGCTTTCACTGGCATTCAGCTGGCTAGAGAAGTGTTTCCTCTATAATTTCAGTATGATTTGGGCATCTGTCACTAGATCACCTCTGGGGGTTCTACAAGAGTGTGTTCCGGTCTTGAAACCTTCTACCGTCTCGTCTTCAAACGGATGCTCTTTGGCTACCCAGAGACCGGAAATTGCGACCTGCTTGAGCCATATGTAAAAGAATGGTTCTTTCCTCACTTCTGAGAATTTCTACACAAGACCACATCCTCCGATAATAATGAAGTACGATCAATATTAAGTTGGTACTAAGTGCTTACCATTAGTTATAGCCCGGTTTAAACTGTACTCAGTTTCCGCAATGTCTTCAAATTTCTGAATTCTGCTTTTGACACATCTAATCCTTTTGTATTTGTCAGCCAAAAGTCTGTTTGCTTGCTGGCGCTGATTTGATCCAGTAATTGTTGCATTGAAAACAGCTGCCACAAGCATTTGCTTGCTTTTGTCTAACCGAGTTTTATACTCCAACTAACGCGCCAGACAACAACAACAACATTGCCAACATTTCAGCTGTTAAATCGGCACACATTATTTGCTATTTTTGCGAATTCTTTCGATAGTTTCAGCTCACCCACCAACGTCATTCTTGTGCAGCCACTATTTTTCGATTATCGACGTTGGTCGCATTTGTTGTCGTTGTTTTTTTGCACGTCTGCATTGTGTTTATTTTTCGATTTTTCACTTTCTGGCTTTTCTTTTATTTTCCAGCGAATTTCTGCGGTATTTTTGTCAGCTTAATTCGCCTTTTTCCAAACAAGCGCTATTTGTTGTGTCCTTTCGTTGGGCGAAGTGACATTATTCACCAGCTCCCAGCAACAATGTCCACTTCTAAAACGAGCAGTCGCTGCGTTTGTGTGAAGAACGCTCTTACTGTGCACCAGCAGGCGAAGCTTTTGTCTGTTTTCCTATTTTCCTACAAATGTTTTGCTGACAAATCTGATTTTAAATCCGCACCAACTGGGCGCAATCGACGCAGCCGCTTTGTGTGAGTTTTTTCACGATATTAGTGCTAAGCCTGGATTGGCATTCAATTGGCAGCAGCTAAAACTTAGCTCGATGGGATTACAAAAATTGCTTGGTATTCTGAAACAGAGGTTCTTAAACACCTCTACTCAAATTTCTAAATGTATGGGCTCTAAGTTGTTGATATGAAGTCTTCTAGCTAATAATAAGGAGAAAATAGGAAATTGTAGGTCAGAGGTTCTTCGAGGCACAATTAAAGGCTCATACTTGGAGAGACTTTTCTTGAGGTATCAAGGCAAAAAAATATTTACTTGATTTTTTTGGCCCACCTTAATATATATATACCTCCCCCATCTTATCACACACACCAAACTGTCATATGGTAGCATTCTCGGAATTTAAATTTGTCACATTTCATACATGTTGACAGCAGTAAAACCCCCTTGCTAACAGCCTGCTGATACCTGTACTTCTTAGGCTGGCACGCAAAGCACGCATATAGCAATACAAAGCTCACAACGGCGTGCAAAGCTGAGGAAAATAATACGTAACCAACAAGCCAGAATTTCTTCCCTTTCAACACCTTCCAGCACGTTTCCTTATGTACCTTTGAGTTTCTGATATTTTTGGCACATTGCCGCGATACTTACAATCCTTTGAGCAGCTACTGCCGGGAAGTGAAAGGTAGTCTCAGTGGCGGTGCCTACGGATAGCACCCCTTTAAGCTTATGTGCTTTAGTCAAAGCTATCAATTTGCATGCACGTCTTATCAAATGATGAGATACATATCACGTACATATTTACATAAGTAAATTCGTTTATGTGTCTAAGTTTATTAACAAGACGCCATTAGGTGAGCACTTCAAATATGCAAACAAATTTTGACTTTTACAAGTAATCACAAAACGAGGTCTCCTCCAAGTATCCTCTGGGTCTCCAAAACTATAGACTTTTATGCATCCGAACAACACGACTTAGCCAGCGTAGCCTCTGTCTCTTAATTCGGGGAAATACTATATGTCAATATCGTATATCTCGTACAGCTCATCGTTCGGGCAAAGAAACTTAAATCTTCCGCAAAACCTTCCTCCCGAAAACTCGTAATGTCGACTCATCAGATG
>CM050323.1:52914468-52939468 GCA_027475135.1 Bactrocera correcta
AATGAAGAAAAGAAGGTCGCATTAGCGATACAAGACTTCAAGACGAAGGAATGGTAGAAGAAGAGCGTTTGATCAGCTGAATAACCCTGTAGGCAGGGTTTGAGATGACATTTTTGTCTAGTTCAGTGCTGCGAAGTATTGCATAACGGCTATTCCGCAGACCCAAAAAGCAAATGGAGTAGCCGCAGAAAAGGGCTTTGCAGAAAAACGTCTTGTTTCGCCAGTTCAGCGTGATTGGATAATAACTTTACTATCTGGGTGTAACTTTAGCGGGCAATATAGTATATCTTGAATGCTTTCTAATCGGCAGTATTTTTGGAAGACTTCCCCTTCGAAGCAAAAAAATAAAAACTTAGTGGTCAATGCGATAACAGCTGGTATCATCTACAAAGGGGGTGGAAATGGCCGCAAAGAACGAATGTTGTTGTAAGCAAATACAACAATACGCACAATTATCTGTATAAATGCCGTCAATCTAATTAAAATTGCTGAGAATCACGCTGCGTGAGTAAGCGTGGACAACAAGGCCACAGCGGTCAGACTGTGAACATTTGTCATGAGAGAAAACACCACACACACATGCGCACAAACGTTCGCAAGGCATTTGAAAGGCGCGTGTTATAACGATTTTAACGCAACATTTACGCGCTCCAAATGAGCATTAAAACAAACTCAGCGCTGTAATTCATTGCCACTTGCACACTCGGCTGACCCATACCGACAGACAACAATAACAATAATTATAAGCAAAAAGCAATTCAGTATACAGTGATTCGTTGGCGCTGGTGCGCGTGCAACGCTGTGCGGCGTCGTGTTTATCTTTTAATTGTGTACAATGTGTTCAACAATCCAAACAACACTTCACCGTAATTATCTAATTATCCGCGCGCCAAAATCTTTTGTGCCCCAAACAGTGGCAACAATGTCATTCGCGTTAACTCTAACTGCTAAGCAGGTCTGGGCTGGTACGCGCTGTGGTTATTGTTGCTGCCCATTGCTAAACCATTAAGCAATGTGTTCGAACACCTTACCGTCGGCATATCTCTTTATATATAAATATGTATATATATAAATATATGTACATATATAAGTATGTGTGTGCGTATGCGAGCTTGCAAGTGCTTACTTGTTTAAGTATGCGTGTAGTTAACCGCTTTGGCCCACCTGTGCGCCAACGCGTAGCCTGTGATTACCCATCACCAGCGCTGCGCGTGCCCTGGACATGCAAGCGAGCGTAACAAAGCTGACTAAAATAACAACAAAGTGCGCACAATTTCGCCACAATAACACTTATTTAATGAAGCGCACACATATACGCACTCACAACGCATAAAATGTGTAAGCAAATATTCCAAAATTCACATACACACACATGCACGTATGGTAAGCTGCTGTGTTTGCGCAAAAGTTCGTATGCGCAGTGCTTCCAGCAGCGTCCGAGGCATTAAAGCATTAATGTGCGTAAATTCACCATTTGCAGGGCTTTTGTTCCATCTCAGCCATTCTGTTTTATGTTTATATTTGTTTGCTGTCCGCAAATGTCCTTACGCCAAGCCAAGCAAACACTTCTTCTTTGTGTCTCTGTGTTTGTCTCTGTGTGGGTGAGTGTTAATTACGCTCGCTTCGTGTGCTGTGTTATTGCTGTTGTTGGCTTTGTTACTGCTGCCACTGCTGCTGCTGCTGTGGTTAAGTACCAAAAAGCCGTCGGCGGCGCAACGAGGCGGTTAACAGCGGCCTTGAGTTCCATTTATGACTTCCCCCCGCTGGCTTGCAGGCGCGCTGAGTGCAGAGTCATTAAAGCGAGCATCAACAATGCTGCAAACGAAATTTAATATACTTTCCAAGATATGTCAACCAAAAAATGTTGGCCTAAATTGTTGTTGATAATGTCGAGTATGATTACGTTGTTTATGATGTTGCTAATTGCGGCTGATGGCTGATGGCTGCGGCCTGCTGAAGGACACGTAAACAAAAATTCATTTGATGGACATGAAAAAGAGTGACAGCAGCGTGAAAAATATGCTCAGCGATAGACAGCAAGGGTGCTCTGGGTTGAGCGATAAGAGCGGCTATATTAAAGCGAAGCGGAGCCGTGGTAGAAGGTAAAATTGTTAAAGTTGAAATTAGCGATGTTGACCAAATTCAAGAGATCAAGAATAAAAAGGGAAATTAATAAATTATGCACTGGAAGGACGATAACTGTATTGTCTTTTAAAAACCGAAGACCTCTTCCGGGCTTGAGGTCATAACATTTGGTGGCAGGGACTTAGAGGTGTCAAAAGAGGTTAAATTCCTAGGCCTCACACTAGAATCAATCTTACGTTGTAATAGGCACGTGGAGTTAACTTTGTCAAAAACCACCAAGGCCCTCATGATATGCAGACGGCAAATAACTGCATACCATGATCGTAAAGCTTATTGTCGCTTATGGAGCGATTGCTGGGGCATCGAAAACTTCGGTTGGCCTTCAACTATCGAAAGCTGCTTCAGATGATATGCGCACTTGCCTAACCGCAGCAATTGAAGTTATGCTGGAGCTCAAACCGCCGGATTTAGTGATCAAACAGGCAAAAAACATACCATGCTGCTCAAGGCAGCAGAGGGCTTTGGCAAAAGGAAGGGACGGGATAACGAAGAGGATAAACTTTACAAAGAAGTTTAGAGTTGCTCTCGACAGTAATCGGAATGGAGAGGTTCTCGCTCGACCTATTACTGAGGGGCAGCACTATCCAGTGGTACACGGACGGCTCGCAATATATTGGAGTAGGCATTGTGGAACCGCATACTGAAACTGTCCATACCAATGGGACGTTTTCCGAGCATCTTTCACGTAGAGGTTTTTGCAATAAGTCAGTGTGCAGAAATAAATCTCCACAGCAATCAGCGTATCGCTATACTCAGCGATAGTCAAGCGGCACTTAAAGCGTTATAAGTGAAGGAGTGTGTAGGAGGCTGAACCGCCTATGAGTTTGCAACCGTGTACACCTGATCTGGGTGCCGGGACATAAAGAGATGGCTGGCAATGAGCTGGCCGACGAACAAGCCCTCTCCTCACAGTTTCCTGGATGTTGAGACCGGAAACATGAATTATGGCGGGACTCCACGCCAGAAATTAGATGCTACCCATGGACGGGAGAGTGAGGAAAAAAAAGACACTGGAAGCAGGCACGCCACGATAAGCTACTGCTGGGAGGTTAAAATCTGGCAAGGTTAAGAGGTATGATAAACCTCCCCCGATACAAATTTCGTCTCCTTGTCGCACTCTATACTGTGCACTACAGGTTTCGGAAGCACTTGTCCAACATGGACATAGTCTCTTGCGCAAATTGCCGTAAAACACGTGATTTTAGATTGCCCAGCAATTTGTAAAAGCAGTCTCAAGGCCCTAGGATTCATCTATGTGAACAGGGATGACTTCATCTCAGTCGTGCTCCGGGAATTATTCGGAGTGCTGAACCTGTGTAACCATATGTGATATAGCTCCATCTATCTATCTATCGCTCTTTGTGTTGATAAAGCGGTTGGATGGTAAGTTTCCAATTAGTAGCCATCGAAGTCATCTGTCGAAAGACCCAGGAAATATACTGTTTCGATGGGACGGACCATAGAGAGAGATAGTCAAGGAAGGTGTTGATAGCTCCACTGTAATTATCCATGCGCTGAAGATTTATTTTCTCGACCTTGGTTATAAATTTTTAGGTTGAATTATTTTACCCGATTCCCTACCTTCACTTTAGTCTTAGGCAAGCGCTTGTCGGCAAAAGTTATTCAATATTGTTCCTGATGTCGGAGATTATGCTTATTTAGCTGTTTCATCAAAGGAAATATTGATATCGATAGAAGAAAGATTATTTTTCGAGACTTCGGAAACTGAATACAACTACAATTTTGGTTACTATTACAGTGTGGTTTTGCCATACTTCCCGTAAGGAGTGGGAAAAAGGTGATGGGTCCAAACTAGATAATTCAATGTGGGAAGGTGTCAAACATAAACATCAGAAGCGCCTTCCGACTACCAAATCACTTCACTGTCCTTATAGTGGAGATCACATCAATTAAAGAAACCTTGCATTCACATAAAAGTTGTTCTTTCTCTTTTTTTCTTCTTTACGGCCTCGGCAATATTCATTGTAAGAGGTTCTCAGTCTGTTAGCATGTTTGCCAACTCATATTTCTTTCACTGAACCACCTCCCTAAGTATGGTATTACTTTATGGGAGAAAACCCCTTTAAGTTACCTCTAAGCTACGAACTGACTGACGCCTAATCAGCTATGCCAGGCTTTTCATTTATAAGAGAGCTGACAGATGAGTACTGTAAAATATTTCACAGAAAAACTACCGAGGATAAAACGTATTTTTAGATTTTCCATTATGTTGAAAAAAAAGCGAAAGCATTGAAAAATACGTGCTTAAAGTCTTCTATGTACTCTGTACATGTCGGAGAGTATGGATAACGGTCATGATGAAATTGGAAGCATTTATGTCAACTCAATATTTGAGTAATGTGGAAGTCTATGGCCCTTTGTTGTTTATCTATCTACTAATCGATGCCCGGAGACGGTCCAACTTACTTCAGCAGCATTGCTTGTTATTGTTCGAAAAGCACTTTGTACTCGTATATCAGGTGTTCCTACGCGAGGTGTTCCTTAAATTTTATTTTTAAGCCCAATATTATTCCCAGAAACTGACAAAGCTGGAGTCAAAGGGCATATAACTTCATTATAAAATATTGAGTGAGCCTAAGCTTACGTTGCTCCTTTTCATGAGAAAACGGGCTCGAAGCTCTGCCAAAATGTTTAAACTAAAATTAGAAAAGTATCCTTTCGAAAATGGTCCCTCTAAGCACTTGAAAAGGCGACCACTTTAAAATTGAAAAATAAAAAGAGAACTGCTTAAAAAACAAATACAAGGCTATACTTTAGCTCATGACCTTGTGGTTTGTCAAAGGCACTTTGTTGAATTCGTAAATTTTTCCCCCTTCACTCCAAAAGTAATCTTTTATTTATGCCTCTTTCCATTCATGGTCTTTTGATTTGTTGATTATTTTCAACTTCCATCATATCCTTAAGCTGCTTGTGTGTGTGTGCGGCCTTTCGCAGTTGGTCAAGCCAACGGGTCTAGCGATGGCGGCGGTAAGGCGCTGGCCTTTGAAGTGGCGACTACGCAATGCTTCTGCAATGATGGAATGCCCGAACCTATGTCGAATCTCCCATTAAAGCAAATTAGAAATGAAAAAGCGAAGGCAAATAAAATAACTCGTAAATGCGTCAAATGTCGAACCGCAAACGAAAAACAGAGAGTAAAACAAAAACAATAAGCACTTGAAATGAATTTGCTGCATAAATATGCCTGCATGTCCTTGAGACTTTTGAAAAATTGGACATACCGCAGGTGCACAAACACACATACACTTACTTGTGCGCATGTTGGCACACATTCGCGACTAATGGCTTCGGTCGCGCGGTCGTCATAGTTGGCACTCAATTTATGCTTAACCGCATTGAAGTGCCTACAACTCCCAACTCCATTAGTGCGTGGCGAGCTGTCGGTCCATACTTTACTGCCGAGTTGCTTGTGTTTCAGCCATGGACCACGACACACACATAGACATACATAGTGACAGCGAACGAATGCTGAATGCTGGCGAGTAAATTGTAAAATTTGTCCTATGGCGCGCGTGCCAATGTCAGCCTCGGCAGCCAGCCATGACCAGCGTCCTACTTCAATCTAAACGCACACATACACATTTTAATAAAAAAGTCCTTACTTTTCAGAATAATAAGACTTCGGCGCTCAGCGTCCGTCGCTGATGGCCGGTCCACGGCGCGGTTTCGCATAAAATATTGTAGAAAAGGCATAATGCCTAAGTAGTTTATGACATTTGCCGCTATCAAAGACAGCGCAACTCACTGCTCACACAAACTTACACACTCACACACACATAAGCCTAAGCATAATGGAAATGTAGAACAAAAAGTGTGTCGCACTTGTCGTGCGCCTTGCGTCTGGCTCGCTGCCACTGCTGTCAGGTTCGGGCACTTGTGAGTGCTCTAAGACTGTGCTGCGCTCTAACTCGGCTCGTGCAAGTGAATGCGTTTCACTTACTTACGTACTTATGCTCTTACTTACGTACAATTGCATTATTTTCAAAGAAATTGTCAGAAAAATATATTTAATTTCTGATTTATTGCTGACATTTCGCAAAGACTTTACTGTCCGATTATGAGTTTATGCTTTTGTATGGAATTCCTTTGTGCTACTTGCTGCTGCTGCTTGCCGTGATTTAGGTAGGAGCGGCAGCTTTTGGTTGGTCAATTGTTGTTTCAAATATACTTGCTGATAAATTGGCTTTATTAAGGCAAGAGTTTTATGGAAGACATGCTGTTATATAGTATATCCCCAAAATCTTTTCTTTCAGGCAAGCTTTGATATTTTGCTGAAGCCTTTTTAATTTCGATTTAATGAAAAATTATCATAAAGAAGGTGAAACGGATGCTGAGAAATGGTAGTTTACTTAGAAAATCTTTACCCGCAGGTCTGAATGCTGACTCCTCTACATTCATTGTTTGAAAGCGAAGCAAAGTCGGGTTGTCATCTAGTTGAATTACGTAGGTAAGTCAAAATATTTTGAGAAAATAAATTAAATTTTCGAAAAATTATTCATTATTATCAATTATCAATTATTAATTATCAATTATTATTAAGTATTCATTACTAACAATTATAAATTACTATCACGTCAATAGCGAAGTCCTCGACCTACCATAGCAAACCACATTTTTTGGGTAAGAGTCATTTTTTTATTCAACAGTTTATTCCCTTCGAAGGTGATACACTGATTATAGCGACCCCTCAACTTTTTAATATAATTTTTGTGTTACGAGCTGTCTTTTGCTTCAAACTAGGTCTCAGTTTCGGCTATCAGCTCTTCATTCGACGAAAATTTCTCCGCAGCGAGCAGTTTTTTGGGATTCGAGAACTGAAGACAGTCGCTGGGGACCAGATCTGGAGAATACAATAGATCCGTAAGCAATTTGTTTTCACTGACTTGTGACTCGGCCTTGGTGAAACAACACTTTCTTTTTATTCAAAGGTGGCCGTTTTTCAGCTATTTAGTCAAACGGTTCAGTAAGACTTTGTAAAAGACGCTTTGATGATCCTTCTTTTTTCAATATAGTCAATAAAAAATATGCCATGTGCCGACTACTACGTTTTTCCGCGCTTCGGAGCAGGTGCATAGTGTGCAGTCCACCCGGATGACTGTCGATTGGACTTCGGAGTGAAATGAGGGCACCATATTTCGTCTATTTTCACACACCGACGCAAAAACTTGGGTTTATTATTGGACTCGTTACTGCAAATGAAATAAAATCACAGCTTCCTTAAGGATATATTAAAATACGGGGTCTGCTTTTTGGAGCTGTTTACTCATCTTCTTTTCTGTTGCAATTATTGTTACCAAAAAATACCACCAACATTTGGGTAGTCGAAAAGGTCTTTTGTTAATAAATTTTCTAAAAGATCAATATAAATTACGAATGCAAATTATTTACTCTCATTTTCTAGTTAGAAATACAAGAGTGCTCAGACCATATTGTTCTCTGGACTCTTAATATATTATATGTTCTGAGCAGTGATATTACCTCAATGAACATATAGTATTTGTACACTTGAAGGAACTTTGAGTGAAGGATTGCTACAAAAATGCATTTGTAAAAATCACAGAGACTTCAAATTTAATGGAGAATGTTTATTATAATTCGAAAGAAAATTCTTTGGTATTATATTTATTTTTTGAAGTTTATCTCTTTCAAATGTTGGTCGACTGCGTCTCGTTCAAGCATTTTGAGTCCTATTTTCGATGACTTGTTCGTAACTGGCGAACGACACACGTGATGCTTTGCTCTTACGACTGAATCGAAGCGGATTGTCCGCATATACTTCAGACTATATGTACATATTACCACATGAAAAAGTCTAACGGAGTGATAAAAAATGATTTTGATAGCAAATCGACCGGAAATGGAAGTGTTCTCTCAATAAACTCATTAACTGATGCACCGTCTTGTTCAAAACAATTGTCACCCAGATCAATGTTTTAATTTCAGGCATCAAATAGTCGATTATCATGGTGCGATAACGGTCGCCATTAACGATTACGTTCTTACCGGCATCATTTTTGAAGCAAAACCACACCAAACTGTTGGTTTTTCTCGATGAAATGGCAGTTCTTGAATCTCATCAAGCTGCTCTTCGTCCCAAAAGCAATAATTTTGCTTGTCTACATATCCATTGAGCCAGAAATGGTTCTCATCGCTGAACAAAATTTGGCTTGAAAACAATGGATTTTCTTGGAACTTTTCAAGAGCCCGTAGAGCGAACTGATGCCGCCTGGGAAGGTCGAGCGGATTCAGTTCTTTCACAAGCTGTATTTTGTACGCTTTAAATTTAAGTTCTCGGCATAAAGTGCATCAAGTCGTTCGTTACGTCAGGCCAGATCACAGCAAACGGCGTCGAAACGACTCTCCACGGTCTTCGTGTATACTCTGAGTTGCCGCTGCTATATTTTCTTCACTGCGTGCTAGACGTGGTCCATTCGATCAAATATTATTTAATAATGGAAGCTGGGTCTCAAGATGGGTAATTGTGTTGCGAATAGTACGCTCAGTAGACTGACTATGTTGACCACAAGTTGAGCGAAGTGCGCGAAACACATTCTTTACAGAACATGAATTTTAAATAATATAATAATATAGTTGAACGATTTGTAAACTTTCCTCAGGCGTAAAATGACAGTTTGACATGACTCACGCGTAATTTGTCAAGAGAAGGCTGTAGATAACACTACAGGGATCACTCTTTATATAAAAGTTGTAGTTCAATATCTTGAAAGTCATTAAAGAGGCTTACGCGCTTCAATCGCTTGGTTTTTGACTATTATTCGTATTTGAAAAACGTAAAAGTAATTCGAATGTCAAATATACAAATTTCCATAATTAGTTCTCAAAAATTATTTAACTGGCAACACTGGCGCGTGTAAATTGCGAACTGTCGACAAATTCGCTTGGACATTGGTTATATTCAGGTTTATTGACAATTAAATTTTTTTTGCACATTCTGCATTGCTTGTCAAGCAATCATGTACTTGCCACCCACACACACACAAGCACACATGCATATTTTATATATTATGATGCCCACTACACGATTACATCTGGTCACATGAAAATGGTTAAATTGGTACGTGTTCTTTGAAGGTTGCTGGCACATTTCATGTCGCAACAAATATTGTTGACTTTGTTGTTGCTGTTGTTGTTGGTGCCATGCCAAATGTGCATACATTCGTGATGTGACACAGCGACACGCTGACTTACATATTTATGAGTGTGTGTGTGAATAGTATGTTTAGTCAAATACACGAATTTAGTTGTGTGTGTGTGGTTGTGCCTGGATTTAGGTACACGAATGCAAAGCTAATATGATTTATGGCAACTACAACGTTGTATTGACACCCGAAATCGACAAGTGCTTACAAACATATATTCCTATACAGTTATGTGCATATGTACAGTTAAGCATGTTGTTCTGCAACACCAACAATGTGGAAACTTTTTAGTTTTGCATGTGTGTATGTGTGTGCCTGCACATCAGCTTGCCTTATTTCACCAGCTGAAATCACGCCTCGCGCAACGCTCGCCACGCACGCACACCATCGCACACATGTTGCCACCAACTGTGGTTTGTGCAACCGTGCCGGGACGCGTGCTCTTGATGGCGCACTGACGATCTGGCATATAAATGCGAAATTATACACAACGTGGCATTTTTGTGGTAGATTGCTAAGCGGGCTGGCTGCAGCTCAGCGTAGACTAGTTGGTTGCTTGTTTAGTTGGCCAGCTGCTCACCTCTTCTCGGGCTGTGGCTGCCTGTCCGCATGCTGGTTTAGATTTACTCGTATATAATGTTTACTTTAGTTATTGTGCCTGAAATTAGGTTGAGTTGTGGGTAAGGTATTTTCGGTATCGGATTTTTTTGCCCAATTTTCTGAATTACTGACTTTAAAAGCTGCACTAACTATAACAGAATCATCCACAATAATATTGCTCAAAATATTCTAGTTTAATTTAACTAACTAAAAATATAGGAAGTGCTTCCTATGATCTGATGCTACCGGTATTGACTCTAGGCTGACAGAGCTTTGGACTGTCCTCGCTGATGAAGATCACCTTTGCTTCGTTCGTGGTGAACTGTGGGGTATCGCGTGAAGGTGAGGACGTACTGATATTGCCTTAAGGCTGGCAGGGGCGCAGGAGTTTTCTTCTCACTGATAATCCTCCTCAATGATAATAAGCTTATCCATGTAGCCCATGAAGAGTTCTTAAGGTTCACTAGCGACACTCTTTTTTCGAACTCTCGTTCTACAGCATTGTGGTTTAAATCAGTGATGACGCTTTCGGGCTGCGGCAACTTCTCTCTGTGCAGTTTTGCATGATGCTTCTATTTCTACAGCTATTTTTATTTGATGCAACTTCCCTTGATCTGACTATCATGCTGTTTCATTTAGGCTCTCCCCACAACATCAACGGAAATTGCAAAATGGATATGTAGACAGCAAGAGGCCTCTGAAGACAGGGTTAGGAGTAGGTGGCAAGAGCGTTGGGACAATAGTCCTAACAATCGGGTGACTTATGAGTACGAGACGTTACATTTATTAGGGGTAACCGAGACATCAGATTCTGTCTGAGTCTGAGTTTCTTGTTTACAGGGCATGGGACCTTGAATCCATTCTGTTACCAGATGCACCTATCTGATAGGTCAGATTGTATGAGCCCGATATACACACACATTAAGGATATCGGTGTTATGGGAATTACTTGGGCTGACAGCCGATTGAACGGCCTGTTAGAGGCAATTCATTCTTCATTAGTCGAAACGCCGTGAATTGCTTAGACGAGGAATGCGTTTAACTGTTTTGTAATTGGCATTATAATTTTGTATGAATAATGTGCGTATGTGTAATGTGCGCATATGGTCCACCCCTTGGTCACCAGGCCAGGGCAAGTGGTTTCACTGGCTCAACTAGTTTTGGCTACGAGGTCTGACCAATTCTGGTGGGGGTCTTTCTCTTCCTCTGCTTCCAACTGAAGAAACTGTGTCAAATATTCTGAAAGCAGTAGTACATATATTTCATTCATTTCAACGACATGACCTAGGTAGCTTATCCACTGTTCCTTAATCGCTTATTTTTCCATCGACTGCGCTATTCTACGTTGCCAATGCGCAAAAGCCTCATCAGATGTTGTCTTTGTCCATGCCTCTGCAGCATATAGTAAGACTTGTAGAACTTGGCCTATGTTGGTCGAGTGAGAAGGTCCGAAGTAGCACCTTCTGACCAGAGTTATTCCTTAACACTTTTGCAGTGGGCGTCATTAAAAAGAGGTTCTCTCACCTGAGGATATTGTGATCTTTTTATTGGAGGTGTATTTTTAAGTAGCGGGTCCCAAACCCAGCGCAAAATCCTGGAGAATAATGTTTCGCCTTCTTACTTTAGCTTTCTTTCAAACGGATGTTTTTTGGCTACCCACAGGATACTTGGTCTAAGACCGGAAGTCTACCAATTGATGCTGAAAAATGCCTAGCATTTTCAGGGAGCTGAGTTCAAAGATTGTAGCAATCTAGGAAAAAAAAAAATTATAGATCCCGAAGACTTGTCCGGGTCAAATTTGATCTTGAATATTGTTTTTTAATGCAAGAGATGATAAGTAGAAAGTGTAGATGGATCTTAAATAAAAGCCTATTATCAGCTATTTTATAAAGAGACAAGTGACAATGGACCGCTTTCAAGTACGTTTGGATATTTAAAAATGATTTTAATTTTAAATGCGACACCAGAACATTTAAATTAGCAGAAAAGCAAAGTCCAGTTTGTGCAACATAAATTTTGTTATTCGAAGTTGTAAACAAACAAGTGAAAAAAATCAATAAAATTGAGGTTAAATGACTAGCGAGGTAGCGAAATCAAAATGAAACCGAATTTGTACGAAACAAAATACATTTCCACACGAGAATAAGCAGCGATATACATATATATGTATAGTATATAAATACATATATATTGAACAACATGAAACGAAAACAAGGAAAACACACACACAAGCATTCGTGTCACCGTTTTGCTAAAAGATTTTTCAATTTCTACAAATTCAGTGTTTCTGTTATTTGCAAACAACAATGAAACTAACAAAAACAACAACAACGACAGTGAAAAAGCAGTATATCTGAATAAACAAAACTATAAATAAGACGGCGGGGGTGAGGGAGCGCGTGAAAAATACCCAGTAGGCAGCGCCAACTACAACAAAAGCAATAGCAACAATTAAAAGGCAATAAATTTTCGATTTCGATTAGTTTTGAAGGCAGCGCCATGTACACACACACATATACATAAAAAGCATACACTAGTGCCTGTGTGTTTGTAGAACAAACAGGGTGCCGATAGCTTGACAAACAAACGCCGAACGCAGCGATTGCACTAACAAATGTAGACAGCAGGGGCGGGCACACATATTAGCATACATTTATATATGTATGTATGTATGTACATATGTACTTATATGCATAAACCAGCAAATGTCTACATGCTTTTGAAGTGGCGTTTCGCTGTCTGGTTTATTGCACAATATTTGCTAACGCCACCGCGGTTTAGTGGGCGTTCAAGTGGGCACTGTCTTTGTCGGCACGGCGGTGTCGGACGAAATTCGTAGAAAATTGGCAGCGGCTGTGCAAATGTAGGAGTAAAAAGCCTTTCGCTGGCAACGCCCGCTGTTGGTGGCACTGATAGGTGCTTACTCACCGCGCTAACGTGGATGGCGGCGGCGGATATGGCTGGAACAGAGGCGCATATCGGTCCAAATATTACAAAAAGCAATGAAAATGAAAATAAAAAAATTGAAATAAAAATAAAAAAAGCAAATTCGAAAGCATTCTTTGGGTTGCCAAGCGCTTGACACAATTTGATTTATATTTGTTGTAAACACAATTGAAAACCTTTTGCTCGCTGCCAGCAAGCCAGCCAGCCAGCCTGTGGCGCGCTTGCCACTGCATGCAAAATACTCGTAGACACCTCCAAATGGTTGAGACAACAACTATCAATAAAATAACAGCAATTTGGTGGAAATGCCAGCCATGCTATGCGAGCTAACAAACATATGCATGTCTATGTAGTGTATAAATGCATTAGGGTACACTTCTGTTGAGTACAACTGAAAGTCTCGAACGTGAATTTCTACTCTCTGTTGACAAAGTGTTCAATATTTTGCGTCACAGCCGCGCTGCCTACTCCTTGAGCTGAAAAATAAATTTTAGGCATGTAGTACACATGTTGCGTCACACCCTAATGCTCATCCGTAATTGAATATGCCGTGTGCTATGTCAACATTCAAAACTGGCATACAAGTAAAAAGTCACACACATATGTAAAGGGTGATTTTTTAAGAGCTTGATAACTTTTTTTTTAAAAAAAACGCATAAAATTTGCAAAATCTCATCGGTTCTTTATTTGAAACGTTAGATTGGTTCATGACATTTACTTTTTGAAGATAATTTCATTTAAATGTTGACCGCGGCTGCGTCTTAGGTGGTCCATTCGGAAAGTCCAATTTTGGGCAACTTTTTCGAGCATTTCGGCCGGAATAGCCCGAATTTCTTCGGAAATGTTGTCTTCCAAAGCTGGAATAGTTGCTGGCTTATTTCTGTAGACTTTAGACTTGACGTAGCCCCACAAAAAATAGTCTAAAGGCGTTAAATCGCATGATCTTGGTGGCCAACTTACGGGTCCATTTCTTGAGATGAATTGTTGTCCGAAGTTTTCCCTCAAAATGGCCATAGAATCGCGAGCTGTGTGGCATGTAGCGCCATCTTGTTGAAACCACATGTCAACCAAGTTCAGTTCTTCCATTTTTGGCAACAAAAAGTTTGTTAGCATCGAACGATAGCGATCGCCATTCACCGTAACGTTGCGTCCAACAGCATCTTTGAAAAAATACGGTCCAATGATTCCACCAGCGTACAAACCACACCAAACAGTGCATTTTTCGGGATGCATGGGCAGTTCTTGAACGGCTTCTGGTTGCTCTTCACCCCAAATGCGGCAATTTTGCTTATTTACGTAGCCATTCAACCAGAAATGAGCCTCATCGCTCATCGGACGTAAAGCGCGAAACACATTTCGAACCGAACACTGATTTTGGTAATAAAATTCAATGATTTGCAAGCGTTGCTCGTTAGCAAGTCTATTCATGATGAAATGTCACAGCATACTGAGCATCTTTCTCTTTGACACCATGTCTGAAATCCCACGTGATCTGTCAAATACTAATGCATGAAAATCCTAACCTCAAAAAAATCACCCGTTATATTTAAAAGTTGTACGCCAAAATGCAAATACAAATATTACAAATAGAATGTCTATTGAATTCTGCTGCCTGAGCTGGCGGGCGCGCGGTTGCATGTAGAAAATATGCAGGTTTTCGAAAACAATTTGTATGCTCTTTGGCGATTTGATAATTTATGACCATGTAAATTGCTGCAGTACCAGACATTTTTGCTTTTAAAGAGGGCTTATTGATTTCTTGTATGCAATGCAAAAGTATAAAGTGTTTAATTCAATAAAATTGTATGCTGTGGGCAACAAATAGTAAGACTTTTTAATTTAAATTTTGCACAAAAACCCTTTTGTGGAATATTCTTTTCTAGATTGGTATGACTGTAAGTGATATTTGTGCCAAATTTCATACTAAAATCATTATTGTTACGTATATACTTGTCTTTCTGAAGTACATAAAGTGCTTTCTGCGGTTTTTGCGTTGACTTAAATTATTAACCAAATAAGAATAATTAAAATTTGGTCTAGAAAATCGAATTTATAGTGCCGAAAATTTCAGAATATTGGAAAATATCTTCGGTGATAATTGTTTGTTGCCAACAAGTGCTTTTGGTTGGTGCAAATTATTCAAAGAGCGTCGAGAACGCGTTGACGGTATGGCCATCAACATTAACTGATAATCAACAGGTCAATAAAAAATAAATTAATGCTTGAGAATCGACGCTTAGCAGTAAGAGATCTTACTGGCATGGTTGAAATATCGGAGGGAGCAATGAAAACCATTTGAAAACATCATTTGAGCCTAAGAAAAGTGAAAGCACGATTGGTTCTAAAATCACTTATTTTTTTCAAAATAGCGTCGGTTTAACGTCTCTGAAACAATGAGTTTCGACTACCAGGATGTCATGATACATATTATTACGGATAATGAGTCTTGGATCTATGCTTACGACTCGGAAACAGACGACTAATCAGTTAAATAGTATGTTGTTGAATATCGAGGCAAAGATGAACCGAAGCCAAAAAAACCATGTTACGTATCGTGCTGTTTATGACTCTGTACGTATGCAGAATATTGTGTACACCTTTTCGTGAAATATACCTTAACCATTAACGTTTCGCCAGCTGTTCGCTGTCACAACCAGTGTATGTAAATAAAAATACCGGCGAGTTGAATTCATAAAAAAAAAAGAGTTAAATCACGAAAGTGCTAAAAATGTAATGCTGAAAAGTATTGTTTTACAGATTGTGCTGCAGGTTTTTTATTGTAAATAGTTCAAAGCAATTTTTTTTTTTTCAAAAAATCATAAAAAAATACAAATAGGAGTCTCACGTGCATATTTCCTGAACTAACAAGTAGCTCACTACCGTCAAGCCTTTGTGTAAGTGCCTCCAAATGGACATTCTTTTTTATAGTTATTTTTCAGTTCCGCTAGTCTGTTTGAATAACTGGTATAATGTGTTCGACTCAAAACTCTGTAACGCTTGACAAATCTAAGACAGCTGCAGTAAGCTGATAAAGACGTTTTCAGTGCTTCGCTGGCTAAATCAGGCACATTAGAAATCGCCGTGACTGTCAAGTTGGCAAAAAATTCGAAAACAAACATCTTTTTGAAATAAAACTCACTGTTCTTTTTATAGTATTTCTGAGTAGGTGTAAATATCACATGTAAGGAAAGCCCTTGAAACGCTGAGCGTAATTCTTCAAACTCAACGCAGAATAGTTAAGTTAAATTAGGTTAAGAGGTCGATCCTACCTGCTTACTAGAACAACTTATAAACCTTTATATAAAAGATCATATGACCCTTAAAAATATTTAATGTGTTTTGAGACGGACACAAATTTCAATTTAGTTTATTTTTGCTAGTTCGGCAAAGGTAAGACTACCGAGACGTTACATTCTCAGCCTTGCAAAGACTGTTGGTGCTATTGTTTGTATGATTCATAATGCACCAGAGATACCTACGAGCTCTGTTAACAAATAATTTTGTATTTCTTAACAGCGTGTTTATGTATTGATGAACATCTACTTTGTCCACTTCAAAGTAATCACCCCCAGATATATTGCATATCTGCCAGCGATTTTTCAATCCAAAGCATTTTTAAACCAAAGCACTTAAACGAGTTTTTTTTGATCTCGTTAAGATCCTCTTTCGAGGCTATTCTTATCTCTTCAATCGTACAGTAGCGTCATCCTTTTATGGACCTCTTCAGTTTTGGCAACAAAAAATGGCACAGGAGCCAAGTTTAGCAAATACAGTGACTGCGAAAACTTTGATATGTTGTTTTTAGCCAATTATCGCGCAAAAGCAATTAAGTGTGAGCAGTGGCCTTTTCATGGTCAATTTCGTTCTTTGTTGGCCGTAGACCTTTGCATACGATTGCACGATGATTGGCCAAAACTATTTTCTTCACTTCATTAGTGTTTTGGTATTTTCTTGACGTGCTAGGGCGTTCGGCACGCTCTTCGTCTTTCACTGATAAACGATGCTTTTGTCCAATGTAGCTTGCCCATATGTTACTGTCATTATTCGAAATCAAAATTTGCTTAATATTCAAATTGGCCGGCCTTCTCGGTATAAGTAAGAGATATGAGTACCAACATAACTGAATAAAACAATCGAAAATCGAATACACGTAGCCCTCGAAAATTAAAAATTTGCGAAAATTTTTGTTGAAACCTGGAATGAGATACGCTTTTCGGACCCGTTTAAGCTTCTGAGCAAGTGTAGGCATTTCCAGTGCTCGCCATCAGAGGAAAACATTAAAAAGTATTATTGGTTAACTGCGGTTTCGTAGAGCCAAAACGCCACCTTTGGTAAAAATAATTTGAATCGTAAAATAATTAAATTTAAATGTTGGCATTGGTTGAATAAATTCTTGTTAACGCACTCACACTCGCCATCGATTTCGTTTTCAGGTATTTCAACAAAGATAATTTGGCGGCTTATGTGGTTAAGGGTGTGCTTCAATACGATACGCTATATTTTGCATTTCGTATCACCTCCAGAAATGAAGATATTGCGATGAATAAAGAGAAACATAATAGGGCTTTACTCTTGATTGAAGACATGTACTACGTCATGTGTAATCGTTTATTTGTCACATTACGAATTAGCGCCGAATTGTGAAATAAATGACAGCATTGCTTAGTGATAAATCTGCTGAAGATTTCTTTGAGCAATTGTTGATTATCAGTAGTACTAACTGAGTACCTGTTGATGAATCGAGCAGATTTATTTAATTTCCCAATAATTTCTGTAACCTTATCTCATTGAAAGAAGAACTTTTCAACAAACATCATTACTAACCCCTAAAGTAATGAATTGTTAAGTGAGCGAGCAATTTTATCGGCAAAGAAGAAATTTGTAGAAGACCTAACATACGAGTTCAGAATATGGATCAATGCATAAATTCAATTTATTGGCTAATTAATAGATGAAAATAAATCAATTGAATATTTAAACTACTTCGATGAGTCTGGCTTGCCAACGCAAAATTGACGCCCAATGGTTGGCTTCGTAGTAATAATGCTTCGAAACATAAGCCAAATAAAATTATGTAACGGTACGCGTTTGGTGGTAAATAAATTCAATGTGACTTGCGTTACAAGATTCAAAGGAAAATTCGAAGGTGAGGAAGTTTTCATTCGGAGTATACCGATGATCCCAAGCAATATGCCGTTTGAGGTTAAAAAAAGGTCATACAAATCACAAGGCCAATTTAAAACATTTTTGGTTTGAATCTGGAATATCTATGGGGTATTCCATACCAAATCGACCACTTTTGAACCGGACCCCTTTGGATTTTGCTGAAACTTATCCATCCTTTTCTACCTTTGAAAAACATTTTTGAGAATTTTTTCAAAATTTTTTTATCAAACTTCAAAAAAGTTATGAGTTTTTCAAAAAATGGCTTTTTTATTTTCAAATAGCCATAACATTTGTAGAAATTGACTTTTGGGGACCTTTTTTATTTTAATTTTTGTTTTTGAATGAACTTTTCGAAAAAATAAACGAAAAAAAATTAACACGATCAATTATATAAAATAATCGGTTTTTTTAAGTAAAATCGTAATTTTTTTTTTGGAAGTTAGCCATAATTAAAGAGAAAATGTTGTGTAGCAGAAGGGACTTAACTGAAGAGTACGACCTCTGCACTAGAGAACAATAAAGAATCATTAAAATGCTTGAGTATTCTATTTGTGTTTCCTAAAAAAGGCCGTAATAAAATCCAAATTATTTGTTTCCTCTCAGGCAAAACCGGCGAACTGGTCCTCTAGTTATTAATAAATGGAGGCTTATCTATTATCACTACCATTTTCAGGCTAAGAAGCTGGCGTGTTGGGTTACTATATTCTATTGCAAATTAGTTCAACAGCAATTTTCGATAACAAAAGAAAGTTTCGATAATGAAAAATCTTGGAAGAAAGATCATTGCTTTATACAAGATTTTCCCATCACAGTCTTTAATTTTCAGCAAATCATTTCACCCCCGGTCCTCCCATAAGGCAACATTTTAATTGCTAAAGTTCAAAAGATAAACTTCATTTGCCTCAATTTACTTATTAACAATTAATTTTATTTTATTTGCAATTTTTTATTTAATGAAAAAGCGCTTGCATGCATTTGCTGCAACAACAACTACACATGCCCGCATATATGCATTCGTGTATTTCCATAATTAAAAATATGAAAGCAATTAACGCCGTTTGCGCGTACGCATGTGTGTGTGTATGTGAGTTCACACAACTCATTTGAGTTCAACTTTTAGAGGCAATTAACCAGCAATTTGCGGCGGGTTAAAAAGTTGCACACGGCCAATATTTCGCTTTCCGCTTTCGAAATTATATGGGTCAAAAGGGCACAACAAAGGTAAAAAAGTGTTGCGCGCAATTAAAGCGCCTGGCTAAAGAAATCATTATTCGAAAAGATGTGTAGCATATGTGCATACTTTCCAGCTGCAGTTGAATGAAATGTCTTTGCACGCGCGCTTGTTAATTGGCAAGAAGTATGTTTGGAAAATATGGACTTATTCAATTGCGAAAGCCGAGCAATTCAGCTGAGTGGCACTCACGCGCGCAGCTAAGCTACTTAGTAATTGAATTACAACTGCTTGCAGGCAAGCAAGAACACCGCTATTTATATTTACATAACGTGTCAGCGTTGAGGCGAAGCTAACAAAAATTCTAAGCATATTTTAAGGCGACGCGCACTATTTGCGGCGCGCACTTAGCCAGCTCTACAAGGTGTCTGTAAGTGCGAAAAACGCGCGCATACACACATACAAATCACTGGTATATTCTTGTGCGTGTGTGTGTGTGGTTTGTGTAGGCACTTGTTACGTACCAGCGCGTTCGCGTGTCAAGGATAAGCGCAAGCGGCGCAGCGCCTAAATGTAGGCCAACTAAAGAAGCTGACATCTTCGCGTGTCTTCAATGCAAGCGCAACGAGAGTAAGCGCAGATAACGGTCACAGCAATAAATGCAAATATAAAAAGCATCAAATGTGTGTACAGTTATATAAGTAACTGTGGCGCGCGCGTTGCAATGGTGTGTGTGCGCCAAAGTGCGCCAACTGAGTAAATGTGGAAATTAGCAAGAAAATCACATACAAAAACATTTTTTCTGTGCCCTCTCACCTGCGTTCAAGTGCCACACTGTCAACGTATGCATATTCATGCTGCTGACATGCATTTGTTGCACACACACACACACACACGCGCTGTGGTTGGCGCGCGTTTGGCCGCGGTGCATAAATAGCACCAAAATATCAACAGTGGCAAGAGTAACACACCTAACCGCCCTGCTGTGGCATCTAAATATGTAAATGGGGCAAGCACGTGTTTGTCGAACAAAGCATTAGCGGCGGTCGCGGCGGGGGGCGCGCAGCCGCCGCGTTGCCAATCATGTCTGCGGACATTCTCATGCAAAACAGGGTAACGAATATTCGACAATGAACTGCCACACGAAGGCAAGTGCAAATTACATACATGCCACACACACACACATACACTCAAGCATATGTGTGCCGTTGCAAGTGCATGTTGCTGTTGTTATCTTTAGTGTTTACTGAGCTTTTTGTTGTAGTCGCTGCAGCTGCTGTCCTTGCATTTCAAATATAATCTGTTGAGGCGTCTGTCTGTGCAGCTGCTTTGTTGGCATCCTTACTGCCGCACACTTGCCTTGTGTTGCTTGTTTATGTTGCTGCGGAACACTGTTGTTGTGTTTGTGTTGCTCATCTTATTGTAACAATTGTTGCTGTTCATCTGTTGACACTGGTAAGCAGCCATGGTGTTAATGCTAATCGTAGGCATGTGTGCATCAAATCAAATATCTTGTGACTTTGAGACCCAGTAGGAAAATTTTATGAAAAGGTTCCGGCAACAATGTTTTGGTTAAACTTGTATGGTGGCTAAATGCAATGGTTTTGGATAGAAGGAACATGACTTGCACGATCAACTCATTTCAACCATTCAAGTACTCCAGGAAGGATGGCATCATACATGCGCAGGCTGTTAAGGAGTCTTGAAACTGTCTGGCATTCATCTATGTGAATCGCACAAGACTGGAATATATTCCGGTGGCCTGGAGGAGAGTCAGAGTTACGTTCCTCTAGAAGGCTGCTAAAGCCTCCCACGTTACGGCCAAGGACTTCAGGTCGATCATCCTCTCCTGCTGCTAAAAGCTCTCACATTGTGCTCAAGAACTCCAGGCCCATCAGCTCTTCCTATTTCTTACTTTTGAGAGACTGATAGACTGGCACGTAAGGAGGTGAGTTATCATACATCAGTAGCGCATCTCGCTTATCGTAAAGGTAGGTCAGTGGATACTGGTCTGCATATCATCGTATCATGGCTTGGGGAAACCATAAAGCTTGAAAAACTTGAACATCGTATCTGCTGGGGGATTACTTATGCAGACGATGGTCGGAGTAAAGTTTTTGAGTACCGTGTACGAATAGGCTATCAAAGCATTGTAACAAATTGGGCGGCGTGAAGTGACCATGCCATTGACCCAAATGACCCGAACTGATATGATTTTATTTACTAGAAGTTGCAGGTTTCCGGACGCGCCATAGCAGCGGATGGAAACCTGCGGTTGCAGTGAATCACTTATGACTCGTCCTAGATAGAACGCAGTAATGGAAGCCTAATTTTTATCAATACTTGTATGAATATTCGAAAATCCTCCTACGTTTTACACCGGATCTGTTTGACCTTCGAGTCACCAAAACAAATTCTTCCGACTTTTTTCCGCTCAAATGCCCAAAATTGAGTTGTGGATGGGTAGAAGCCATTGGAGGAGAGGTGCAGTGAGCTTCTTTAAGGATAGGTCAAAGCTTGATGGAAAGGTTAGTAGAGAGATATATTGTCACGAACTCTCTATCAATTTCTGTCTTAGACCATTTCGTCATTGTCATGTTTTCCAAGCCGAGGTTGCGGTCATTAAGGTAGTAGTAGATTTATTTTCCGGAGTGAAGGTAGATCAGTGGAGTGCAGCCTCCTTCTCTGGTTGAAGGGCGGCGATATTAGCTTTCTGCTCTTTAATCGTGCATTCCGAGCTGGCAAAGGAATGCCGCGTTATCAATCACATAGAGTCGCCTTGTGATGAAAATAGTATGGTTTCCAGGTCACAGAGGAAATACAGACAACAGCAAAGCCGATAGCTGGCACGAAAGGGTACCCTCGACCAAATATCAGTAGAATAGGAGCGGGATAGTGTGTGTTCCTCCTGTGTTCTCACTAATCGCATTCTGAGCAGGTAAAGGAATGCCTCGTTATCAATAGCATCGAGTCACTTTGTGATAAAACTGGGTTGGATGCCAAGTCATAGCGGAATCGCAGGCAACTGCAAAGCTGATGGCTAACATTAAAGGAAATTTAGTGCAACTATCAATAGAATAGGAACAGGTCGGTGTTATCATCTCCTCGTGTGTTCTACTACTGAATAGTTAGGTTTAGCGGGCAGCCCAGCGTTGGGCTAAAATGGGCGTATGCCCTGTCGCAATGTCCTTTTAGCCTAAGATTGATTGCAGGAGGTCAAGTGTGAGATCTCTTTTCTCTGAGTAAGACTAGGTTAATATTCTTACGGGACGCCATATGTAGAATTGGATGGAAGAATACTATTCCTAATTGATTTTAGCCAATTTTCGTGATTACGTCTCGTCATGGAAAATGGTTCCTAACGAGCATTTAATTCCGATCGTTCAGTTTCTATGACAGCTATGTGTTCTAGTGGTCCGATATCAGTGATTCCGACAAATCAGCTCTTGAAGAAAAAAGAACGTGCACAGAAATGTTTTAGGGTGATATCTGAAAAGCTAAAGGACTAGTTCAGCTCAGCTTGTCACGCTGATCTCTTATTAATATACTTTTAAGGGTTTCCGACATTTCTTGCTGAGCAAACTAAATATACCCCATTTAAGCTATAACCAGTATTTATTTCCTACAGGGTATGTATGCACATATAAAATTAGTGCTGTAATGGACAGTGCTTTTTGTTAGTTGTTGAAACTAGTCGCCGTAAACAGATTTTTAAAATGCTAAAAGAAATTTAGTGTAATGTTATTGTTTATAATCGCTTGCCACATATACAAAAAGCATGCAAAGAACTTAAGCTGATAAAAAGTGTAAAAAATTTACAAAGGCTTATTGATATTTATTTAGTTTGTTGGCTATTCAGCAGATGTTAATATATAAAATTAGTCCACATATTTACTTAGTCAGCCAAATTAAAATTTTAGCGATGAGTCGCGATGAAGTGTGTGTATGACTACAGTTATTTTCTTTGTAACGGTAAAAAAAATATGCTCAGAATAAGTGTCTTGTTTGTTATGGAGTTCATAGTGCTTGGCTAGGTAAAAATGGTCCAGTTACGTAGACGCGACTGCTGTAAGAAAGTTGGGTTTCGCTAGCACAACTGTTCTCTGTATATGAACTGATCGTATATATGGACTTAAAACTACTTACGGAACGTATTTTTTTAATATGTGACACACTTGCAACGCAATGACAACTGAAGGCTTTTTATCTACATTAAATTTCCTTCGTGTGCATGGATTATTTTGCTGAACCCTCCGCCATATTATGGGAGTGGACATGCGAGAGACGCTGGAACACCTCCCATGCTTCAGTGCAGCCTTATCTGCTACTCGTCTTAGATATCTAGGAGCTTCGCAGTTCAAGGAAATAGCTGAGGGAGCAAAATTAGATATCAAGTCGCTCTTAAAGTTCGTAAAAAGGCGTTGAAGTCTTGTATGACGAATACTTCAGCGTAAATTGTCAAAACCTCCATCTGGTATTATCAAGGGCCAGGAGTTCTTCTTTGTTTGCCATGCCATTTTCTCTCTCGTCTCAAAATTGACAGACAAGTTTTCTTGGTGATTTTTAAATTAATACCTAAATTAATTCCTCAGTAACATTGGCTAACCGTTTGTTATGTCTTATGCGTCTATTTGATTATACCAATATATGTATTTTATACCAGTTACTTGTTCGATTCGTCACTCACAACTTCAACGTGGCAAAGACTTCAAATATAATGTAAGCGAATTGAAAACAGTATTGTTCCGGCTTTAATTTGGAACAAATAGGTAATTTTCCCCTCTAATTTTGTTGTCATAACTTAGCTTACTTATATCATAATAATCCTTGTTTTATTTATTAAATAAGACAGCTTTGTCTATACGCTTGTTTGCTAGCTTAAGTTTGATATTTAGTTCCAGCAAATATCGACTTTCATTCCGCTATCACACCAAGTGCTGTACACACTGAATATCCTCACTGAAAACTATGAAAAAGTGATATATGTGCACAGTTGCAGATAATATTAAGTCCCCCACGCTTTAGCTGTGGCACCTTGATAGCCCACTTGAGTGAATTGTATTGGTAATCAGATAATGCGATAAGTTTCTCAGCGCGGCAATATGACTCAGGTTGACGTTGGTTTGTATGTTTACAATTTGTTGTTGCCCAACTCAAGTGGTGCAAAAATTTTCAGCTGGCGATAAGATATCACACACTCGTATCTCTTCGTTTGGTTGGCAGTTCGTTGTCATAATTGCTGCCTAAGTGGTTGCAGGCATTATGAGCATTTGTGTAATCGTATGTGAGCATATATAAATATTGAAAACAAATAATAAATATTAGTTAACAAATAATTGCTACAAGTCTTATTAGTAGATAACATATGAGTCTTTTGTTAATGCTGATAAGCACTTGTAAGTATGTGGACTTATTGTTTACAAATTTTAGGGTAAATAAAACGACATTTTAAATTGAAAAAGCGCCAGACAAAACTTAGAAAAATCCTATTCTTTTATTGACAGCAGTCAATGTTAGTTCTCAGTGTGAACGAAAGTGGTTTATTTCACTAATAAGAAAATATAATAAATACAAGTTTCATTGTTCAATTTGTATGACAGTTATATGCTATCGTTGTCCGATCCGAACAATTTTTTCGTATATTATAACGTTGGCTTGGAGAACTGTATATGCCAAATTTGGTGTAGTTATGTTCTCAAACACAATTGTTTCCATATAAGGTTTTGAATTTGATGGTTCAGTTTGTATGCGAGCTATGTGATACAGAGCTCCCAACAGAACTCTTTTTTTG
>CM050323.1:52940468-53015468 GCA_027475135.1 Bactrocera correcta
GCCATGTAAAGCAGATCCGGATCACGGTGAAGGGAAAGACTTAGGGCATGCAAGATCACTAAGGTACATGTAGAAAGTGCAGGAAAGTGCTCTTGAGACAGATGCTGGAACACTTCCTCTGCTTATGTCCGGCTTTATCTAAAACACGGCTTAGATATCTGTGAACTCTGTAGTTCAAGGGACTAGATGAAGTATGAGGATTACATCAAGTCCTTATTAAACTTCGCACAAAGCTTGTATAAATAAATCTCCATTTGGTATTGCAAATGACTATAAATCCATGCATCGCATGACTGCTAGCCAGTGTAGCCTAACTTAAGCGTACCTATAACACGGAATCAGGCCATGACCCCACAAATTTAAGCTAACTGACAGGAACTAATATATTTTACAAATTTTCTAACAGTCTAGTCTCATGCTTAGTCATTAATTTTTAAATTAAGCATTTCCAAAAATTTAAGCAAGCATTTTTCATATGGTACATGTGACTTCTCTCAGCGTCATGTGCCGTTCTGCACCCTTGACGCTGCCCAGCATTTAGAATTCTCACTTGACCTCACTTCATTTGGTCGGTTGGTTATATTTCGCTGTTTGTCTTCACTCACTTTAACTACAGCACGGCTATGGTTTTTGTTGTTGTTTTGGCTTTCATTTATTTAACACACAGCGCGCAACGGTGGCAGCAGAAGTGGTGAATGTAGTTGGTGAGGCGGCGCTCAGCAAGTGCGAAGTAGCCAGCAATCAACCGAACGAAAAAGTAAAAAAGCATAACGAACTACAAAAACAAAACTCAAAGTGCATATATTATACGAATACATATGTATATGTGTGTATATGCATGAGTATGAATATGTGGTGGATGTGTTAAAGCCATGGAAAACGACCGGGGAAGGATTTTTGTCTAAGTGTCAGCTTACACGAGTCTCTAGACAACGCTTATGTCTTGCGCTAAGTGCATACCATTCATATTTATGTGTGTGTGAGTGTGTACATAAGCTCGTTTAGCTGATCTGTGTGTGCACGTGTGTGTGGTGATTGTGCTGTTGGCCACTTTAGTACATCAACTTCAATTAAGTAAATATGTGAGTAGCGAAACTTTATTATTTTTGTGTGCTGCCACGTAGGGAGTCCGCAGGGGTGGGTTGGCGACTCATCTTGGCTTACAAATGTTTGCACAGTATTACCACATTCCACTGCTGTCCGGCAATCCAATGCATTAGCATTTATGTGCATGTTGGACTGTATATTGCGGTTGTTCTACGACAATGTGATTGCAACAGGCCAAAAAGCACCCAACAGCTTAGATAAATAAAGACGCGCCCACACTGCGTCTTTCAGCTCTCAACCCATCAGAGACGCAACCACTCACAACAACAGCAACGGCAACAACTACTTGCGAACCAGCAATTCACGCTAACTCCATCGGTATTATATTACGAGTTGCCGGTGCTTTATCAGCCGGCAGCAATAACATCACTGACATCGTCAGCCATGTGATAACCACAACTAACGCCGCATACCAACATCTCCGGCGGCCGCAACAACAACACCAGCAATGACAATATTATCTGCTTCCTTGTATTGTAATTCGTTACAGTTGTTGGCGTAGTGAGCGCCTGGGCTGTCTGTCGTTGTTTTTGCCGTCAACGTCATCATCATTATCAGCGACAGCTACAACGCCCGTGGTGGTGGTACAGCCACCATAACGGTACATGTATATGTGGTATAGATGTAGTTGCCATTTATTTCGCACAATTCTCATTTTGTACCATTTCTCTCTGCTTCAGTGTTCTTCAGGCAGTCATAGCATTCCGAAAGTGGTCAAACTAATAAATTCCTTGTTGTTGCTATAAACTTTCTTTCCTTCTTTCTATTTGCCCAGCGCTAATTGCAATTCACGAACAGCGTTCGCACATTAAACTAGTTAAGCTTTTAAAGGGAAAAAAAGTTGCGTGTTTTAGGACGGAGACTTAGTGATCGAAAATTCGGGGATGAAATTCGAAAATTCGAAACTGAGAAAAGAAAAATTTTTAAGTTCGAATGTCAGAGTTAATATCCGAAAATAAGGAACTGAAATTCGACCATGAGCAATTTAATTTCGAAAATTTTAAGTTATCTCCGTTCGCACATTACCATGAAGCTTTTAAAAGGAGAAAAGTTGCGAGTATTACAGCTGTTATTTAATTTTCGAAAATTTTAAAATTTCAAAATTCGATAGTCGAAGTTAATATTCGAAAATGAAAAATGGTATTTCTAAAATTCGAAGTTCGTTACTCGAGTTAAGCTTTTAAAAGGTGGGAAAGTAAGTAGTGTTATGCTAGAGTTTTAATGATCGAAAATTCGACAAACGGAAAATGTAAATTTGAAAATTTTAATTTTTTTAGCCTTGGAACATTACCTTAAATATCAAGGTTGGAATAATTATGGCTGAAAATCAATTTCCGAAAAGTAAAAGTTGATATTACGAAATAAAAAATATAAGTACGAAATTTTTGAAGCCAAAAGGTAGAAGTTAAAGGAGTAATTCAAAATTTCGATGTTTTAACCGTTGACCATTACCCTAGTTAAGCTAGTATAGGGAGCAAGAGTCGAAATTCTTTGGGGCAGATTTAATTTAATTTTCGAAAATTTGAAGTTAAAATTTGAAAACACAAAATTAACTTAAACAATGAGAAATCGAAATTCGAAGCTTAAGTTTTAAAAACGTAAATCATAATTCGAAAAATCGAAGTTTAGATTCGTTTTTTTGGCGTTGGAACAATTTTAGTTCAGCTGTTGCAATAATTAATATAACAATTCAATTTTCGAAAATTTTAAGCTGCAATTGTGAAACAAAATATTAAAACACGAACAAGTTCAAGTCCCAAGTTCGAAGTTAAAGTTCGAAAATAAAGTTCGAAAGTTCTAAGTTTTCAGCATTAGCAGAGCTGAGATCAAATTTGCAAAAATTCGAAGTTGAAATTCGAAAATTCGAAATTAACTTAAAAAATGAAAAATTAAAACTAAAGATTAAAATTTAGATTCGAGAAAGAAAAATCATAATTCGAAAATTTGAAGTTTACATTCGAATTCGAAATTGTGAATTAGTAAATGGCAACTTTTAGATAATGTTAAATGAAAGATGTCTTCTGTCTGAAATTGCCAGCTATACGAAAAGCTTTAAATATTTCACCCCTTCGAAGTAGACCTCCACCTACGATTTTACGAAGCGTTTTTATTTTAGGTCTCGAAAAGTCACTCTCCCTCCTATCGCTCTTTCAGCTAATCAGAAGGACCACGAATAACTTGGTATCGCGATAAAAAATGGAGTTCGGCATCTCTAAAAAATGCTTGCAAAATTATTGACTCATATTTTCTAGCTTTTTCTTACCCCTCGACACATACAAGGTTAAAGATAACATATTCGACATGTCCTAACTCTTCTTCGGTTGTCCAGCAGCATTAATAAATGTTATGTCTGATTCAAGGTATATGTATATACATACATATGTACATATGTAAGTAGCGTGCAGCAAAACTTTTACCAATGCTTTTCTTCTACTCGCTGTCTTAGCTCAGTACTCTTCCTGGTTTTCTGGCACTTCACAGTTACTTCATCATGTTATTTACTTTGCCATTATTTGCTATATTGTTGCCAGTTCAGTTTGTCTGTGCAAATACAAGCAAACACACTAACAAGCCAACAGCGTCGAACAGCTGCCATATAAATTAGAAATAAGACTACAATTCTACGGGCAAAACTCAGTGAATTCAGTTGAACTTTTACAGCCAGCGCCAACGCTGTTAGTATTTGTTTTCCCCACTGATAGCAACTTTTCGTGTTGTTGTTTTTATTGTTGATGTTGCTAACTAATGTCGAAATTTTGTGTTGTAGTGCTTGTGCTGCGCTGCCGGGCATTTGTTAACACTTATCAACACGCAAATACACATACACAGATAAGTCAATTTACAAATCATAAATGTGTGCGCGGCAGCAAAGCATACATTTGGGAGTCGCAGCGTTTGTGAAGGGCATAAATTGACTTACTAGAATTTTATTTGCTGTAAATTCACATTTTTATGCTTAAAACTGTCAGTATTAGAGTTTAGTTTAAATATTAAAAAATTCGAAATTGGAATTCGAAGTTGAAATTTTAAAATTCGAAGTTAGTTTATGAAATGAGAAATAAAAACTCGAAGTTAAAGTTAATATTCGATAAAGAGAAGTCATAATTCCAAATTTCGAAGTTTACATTCGAATTCGAAAGTTTCAACTCTCTTGAATTCTAATTTGGCTTTTTGTAAATGCGCGAGAAATGTTTATGTTTTGCTCATGTAATATTTTTATGCATATTTTCTTTTTTTTTTTTGCTTTTAGATTATATGAGGCGCTCTTAAGAAGCAATTTTGAGTGCTCTTGAGTTAATAGAGAGTGATATTAAAAAAAATATTTTTTTTTACTAATTTTTTTTTTTTCAAGAATATAGATTCTTGTGCTCATAAATAGTTTTCAGCTGCAGCATTTCTGGAAAAACTTAAGTTCGATCATCAAATTATTTGAAATCTATTTTCAATGAATCTGCTTGCTTCCTTCAAAGCCGTGCAAACAATGGAAATAATGAAAAAGCTCGAAATTTTTCTTAGTAGTTTATTTCGAAATCGCATCTAAACAATCAATTTTAGAATAAGGGTTTCTATTTTTGGAGTCATAACTTTGACTTCGAATTTTTATTTCTCATTTTATAAGTTAATTTCGAATTTTCGAACTTCATCTACGAATTTTCGAAAATTTATTCTCAGCTTATATACTGACAACTCTTTAACTCTAATTTATAGCGTAACGTGTCAACGTTGAAAACACCGAATTTTCAATTTATAATTAATAAACATATGTATGTATGTACGTGCATATGTCAAATCTTCGAATTTTGGTTTCACATTTCTTAAGTTAATTTCGAATTTTAACTTGCCAGCTTTATCATCGCAATGTCTAGCCAACATGCCTAGTCAGCATTGTCATCTTCGAGTTTTGACACACAAAAACAGCAACGCTTCTAACAGTATTTTGTCAGTTTAATGAAGTTGAGAGTTTTGCACTAAACTTTGGCATTACAGCGCGGTTTATTGACTTGTACATATGTAAGCACACTTAACTAGCAACGCTGTCTCTCTATGTGATGCCGCTTCCTCCACAGCAGCACCCCTCAGCAGCACTTGCCCTTGGTGTGTCACTGCAACTTCACGAGTTTTATTGTTCCTACGTAGTTGTGTGCGTTTATGAGCAAAAATTTCAAATTGTCTCTAATTTTGTATATGTGTTGCATAAACATATGTCACATGGCTTTCTTGTAAATTTTGTTTGATTTTTTCTATTGTTTATTTACTATTTCGTTATGAACGGGTATTTGTTGCAGCAGCTGGCGCTTTTGTTGTTTTGCTGCTGCAGCTACTTGCAAAGTAAAACAATGCGGCATAAATTGCCAATAAAAATGTAAGTCACAGCAAAAATAACAACGCAAAGTTATAGTTGCAAAGTTCTGATTTTTATTGCGCACACAAAACTTGACTTCGTAAGGGGTATATAAAAAAGTTGCCGCAATTTGTTGGTGTTTAAGGAACTAGAAAAGTATAAGAAATGTGTTTTAGTGTTTTGTCGAGGTTTTAGTATATGTGGAGTAGCGCATATGCTATATACATATGTATAAAACGGAACAGGTTATGTTAGGTTAAAGGGTCGATCCCTAGAAGGGTCTCACTTAAACAGCTTAGAACGTCGCTCCTAGCTTCGTTTCATCTTACTGTGTCTCGGATCCAGCGACTTTTCCTTCGTCAATCTATGAGCAGAGAAAAAGGCACGATGAATGACCTCTGCAGTTCAGGAATGTAGTTGTAAAAGGAGCGAATGTCAATGTGTTCTTTTCTGAATGTCTTCATATACCAACCCAGCTTTTTTGAGGCACACTTTGCAACAATAGACATGCCAGCAATGTCCGCCGGTGATATGTTTAAAACGGCATTAAATTCTATTGTTAGTGTCGGCTGAAGCGCACTGGACATTCCAATGAAAGTCGCGCTTTGGTCGTGTTCAAACTTCTTGGAAAATTTTTCATTTTTTTTTGCCATCCACTAGTGGAATACATCATATAACGTTATTGGCTGGACTACGTTTTCGTAGACCCAAATAAACACCTTTGGTGAGATCTTTTCTCTATAATCTTTTCCCTATACCTACTCTATATCGATATAGGAAACCGATGCCTTCCTTACTCTCTTCTTAATATTTGACATCCGATGAAAATTTCTATGAAAAATGAGCCTCAGTAATTCACCTTCAACAAGTAAATAACCCTCCAATTGGGGAGCGACACGTCTGATATCTTATACCTAATGATAAATAAAACTATTTCAGTTTTGTTTGGAGCTACGACTGAGCGGCTTCCCAAACATCAGAATCAATGTGACATGCCTAATGTTACTACTTGTGTGGACAAATAAATTTCGGCGGTACAAAATAACGACGATAAGCTGTGTACGACGATGATCGCTCAAGCACGTCAAGGCACGTAACCAATCTTCGAGTTACCATTAGAGAAATTGTAGGAATTGAGTCGTGGCATTCAATTTTCGTTAGTTTGAGTCTCCAATGATCAAGTAAAATATCGTCAAGGAAAATAATCTTATAATATGGTCTGAACAAAGCTTACAATTCATTCCCAATAATGTAATCGAAAAGCCAGAAGTCGAATAAAATGTGTTTCCCTTAACGACGCATAAAAATTTTTTCAAACTTAACGCTCGTAAGTTTCTTAAAAAATGGTATATTTATAAACTAAAAAACACTTATAAAAAAAATTACAACAACAAACAATAAAAAATTTTATAAAAAATTACATAACAAACAAATAAAATTTGAGTAATACGTTGCAACAGCACCAAAATGATTACAAAAATCTTAGTTCTTTTTTTTTTAAGCAAAATAATCAGCAATTTCGTTGTTCTTAAATTTTTTCGTCAAGCAACTGCTTTCTTTCCACTCACAGCACAACACAGCAACGAATACACACCATTTTCTATTCCAGCGCTTAATTTATATTTATAAATGTATATGCAGCAAGCATTTATGCAAATAGAACAGTGTTTCGCATGCCGCCCCGCGCCATCAATTTGCCAATCGCGTCGGTTGGGTGAGTACGCCACGGCGTATGCGCGATTTTATCATTAACATTGCAATTACAAACATGCGTGCGTCTATTAAACATGCAAACGCATAATCACAGCACACATCTGCGTGCAGCATGTGGCAATAGCGAAACAATACACCAGTGAATACGCCGTTAAAGCGCTGTCGCTTCAATTACAGCCAGCGCGCACGAGAGAGAGAGTGAGTGGAAGCGTGAGGTGGCACGCGCAGCCAAAGCAAAGAGCGCAAAAAGGCGCGAAAAACTTCACTGTGTCACCTAGTGTGGTATCAGCGCGGGAAAATCTGACCGAAGTCATTTGCATTAGCTTCATTTGTGGCAATAAGCATGTTAATAAACGGGCGTGGCGCAGCGGTGTCGGCGAATGGCAGAGCGCACGAAAACTTCCATGATAAATTATGAAGATATTACTTAGTCGTTTGTTATGGCGCTTTGTCCCGCGGGCATGTGCGCACTGGCATACGCTTGGATGACACTTTTTCGTAGTGAACAAAGTTGGAAATTTTGCTCTTTGCTCAGTTCAGTTAGAACGACAGAAATTTAAATTTCGAAAAAATTGCTTGTTAAGATTAGTGAGTATTTAAGAGGAGCATATTATATGAATTTCATTTTTTTCAATTTTTTGACTGCGATCCAACTGATTTTCGAACATGTTCTTGATTTGTCGCTCTCAAAGGTTGCAATATTGCAAACTTGCTTCGATAGTCTGACATTAATTTGTTTTCTATATAACTTCACCACCAAGCATATCATAATTCATTACGTACATATATGTGCAGCCATGTGAAATGTAATAAATTTTCAATTATCGATAACCACATCTCGACAAAGCAGATATTATAATTTACATGCCTTCCTGTGCAAGCATTCAACTGGTATTTCTCGCAAGTTCTGAAAGCTTCGAGTTCTATAAAATCGCAGCAAATGAAAGGAAGCATACTCATAAATACACTGATGTGAAATCAATGAAAGTAGACCAATTCAAGTATCAAATTATCCTAAAACAAGCCTAAGCCTTTATTTAAGCTACCCACATGTGTATGTGTGCGTAGGAGTATGTGCTGTAGTATAGCAGCTTTGTGTTTATGAATATATCATGAAAACTTCCTGCACATGTCAACCACTTGTCTTATAAATCCAAACTTCCGGTCAAATGCGCACAGAAACGGTTGTCAAAGGAATCAAAGCAGCTCGTTAAGACCAGGCACGTGTCTGATGCTATGCAACCCCATTTACAACTGCTATAATTATTACGCTGCTTAATGCAGCTATGCTTGCTGTCAAGCTACAGCTCTTTTGAATTTCAAACAACTTAAGGCTGAAACGCATCGCTAAGCAGCAAAGCCAAACTCATTAAAAAAATCGATGCTGTCAGCAGCCGGTCAAGGCAATTGAACAATTTTAGAACGCATATTAAAATAAATCTACATATACTATTTATATATAAGCCTATTTACTCAATCCAAAACACTCTGAATCAAACACTTTGTTGCATTTTACATGTCAACTTCAAGCAAATGCACCTTAAACTTGCCTGAGACTTTAACACTACAAATATTTAAAGCAAATCACTTCCACAGCAGCGAGAATTCAAGCCAATTGCAATGTGCAGCCTAGTTAATTATGGAAATAATACACGGTGTATATCAATTTCAAGTTAGCAGGATAAGATATTTACAGAGAATATATTGTAAATTAATTTACCCACCTTTATTGATATATTGTGTATGGCAAAGCTGTTCATTATGCTAGTTCAGTGATATTCAGCTAATGAAATTAAGTTTAGTAGACAAGCTTTTAAAATCAGTATATGCCAAAAGCAGGCAGCTGAGCTAAATGAGTGAAATAGACGACAGGGCGCTAACAATAAATATTTCAGTGAGTTAAAGCATTGAAAAGAATACAAAAATTCTCAATACAGACAACAGTCTGAGTAAAAACTATGAAACTTTCGTGCGGTTTCAACAGCATTTCAATTCAATTCAAATATCAGGTCTTCTTCAATGCACTTATTTTAAGAAACTTATGGAGTGTTTTTCAAAGGTAAAGAATTTTCTAGAGGACTAGTTATCAGAGCTGCTGTCAGAATGCAAACAGTCATTTGACTTATCCCTTAGAGGCACACAATTTCCTAGAGGGATAATTGTCAAAGCAGCTGTCAAAATAAAAATAAAATATTTGAAATTTAACGCAGAGATAAAAAATTTTGCAGCATTTGATATTTATATCAGAGGTAAAGAATTTCCTAAAGGAATGGCAATCAAAACAGTTGAAAGTTATAGAGAATTTCCTAAAGTGCTAGTTGTCAAACCAGATGTCAAAATAGAAACAAGCATTTGACAGAGATTAATAATTTCCCAGAGGGCCAGTTGTCAAACTATCTGCCAAAATAAAAAGCAAACATTTGAAATTTATCGCAGAAGTGAAGAATTTCCTAAAGAGCTAGTTGTCAGAATAGAAACAAGCATTTGACATTTACGCCAGAAGTAAAAAAAATTCCTGGAGCGATAGCTGTCAAACCAGGTGTCAAAATAAAAATCAAACATTTAAAAGTTATCGCAAAAAAAGAGAATTTCGCATCATTTGATATTTATATCAGAGTTAAAGAACTTCCCAGGAAGGCAGTCAAACCAGTTGTCAGATATAGAGAATTTCCAAGAGGGCTAGTTGTCATACCCGCTGTCAGAAAGAAACAAGCATTGGGGATTTATCTCAGAAATAAAGAATTTCCTAGCGGGATAGCTGTCAAACTAGTCGTCAAAGATTGTTTAACATTTATCTACAGTATATTTTGACAAACTATCATTTGAAAATATTTCAAGAAATAAAATTTAACAAGTAAGGATGTGCTAAGTTCTGTAGTAACCGAACCGAACATTTTATACACTCGAAATAATCATCGATCAAAGCCAAGAAAATACTTTCAGACGATCGCAAAATTATTTATAAATTCAATTGAAGAAAGTACTGACCTGATTTCATTCATTTAATTTTCATTCGAATGAGATTCTTTCTGAATATGATTACGATTTCTCACCCGTTGACCGATCGATGTGCACCGGAAGTTCGAAAATATTTATATTACATACATATATGAGGACTACTGAAGGTATTGGCAAAACGGCATGCCGTCATCTCAGACATATTCAAACCGGATTTTAAAACTCTGTGAGGTCTAGTTTTAAAATCCAGTTTGACGTTATGTTCGATCAAAAATGAGCCGTATCTCATGGGGTACAAATATTGCATGTCTGAGTCCTTGATAAGTTATAGTCCGATTGCGACAATTTTTGCATTTGATTGAATACTTTGAGGACATTATTTGTGAAAAGTTTTACACTAATAACTTTATTGATATTTGATTTGGGTACTATAGTGTGAACGAGTTAGATGTAATTTAAAATCTTCTTAGTTGGAAAGTCGGCGTGGTTGTCTTTCAACTTACACTATTTTCACAGCGTATGATAATAATGTTTAGGGAATCTCAAACACCAAATTTTATTGATGCCACGCCCCTTGAGAAATTTTTTTTCTTGCTCCTATAAAGATCACTCATGCCATCTTGGTTGTGAAACTTAATGCTTGTGACGCATTTATTAAGTGAGTTATCGCACTTTTAGTGATCTTTAACATAATCGTTATATGAAGAGTGGGCGTGGTTATTATCTGGTTTTAGTCAATTTCAGAGTATATGAAGAAATGGTGAAAGAACTTCTTGTCACCAAGTTTAATTGATTTAGCTTTCGCGATTTGGAAAAAATATTAAGCCTTTTACTGAGGCGGGTCACACCCATGTTTAAACCAAATTATGGTTCTGCCAGTACCATAATTTAGTACTGAGTCATGGCACTTTACCGATTTATGTTTAATGGTGTTTTTGGATGAACCGTCAAGATATCTAATTTTTTGCTTGAGTTATCGCTTGACAGACAGACGGATCGATAGATAGACGAACAGACAGACGGAAAAAAGAACCAACAGTCAACTAGGTTTCAACTCGTCTCGTCATCCTGATCATTTGTGTATGTATATCTGTTTTTAAATTAATGTCAATCTGTTTAAGGTGAGGTGATCCACTGTGTATTTGGACTTTTGGCCATGAGTACTTTAGAAGCTGCCTTTAGAAATTTCGTCATGACCTTAATCGATAATTTCCAACATGTATAGAGTATATAGAAGACTCTCCGCCGTCTTTTGTCGCCATTTTAAAGAATAAGGGAAAATCTGAAAAATACACTTGGCGATAGTTTCACGGTGGAAAATTTCTGAATAAGTCTTCTACTAAAATTAAAGGCATTAGAAAAGCGTCAGCTCTAATTGTGACAAGCTTGAGACATTTTGGAGTCATAGAGCGGACTTAACTGTCTTTTTCTCCCCAGGCAATAATACTTAGTCTAATCGTTCTGTGCACGAAATATGAGATGAATTATTTTTAGCGGATTAAAGCTCCGTACTCCAGCTTTCCATGCCTCCCCCCGCCATAATTATGAAAAACTTGAAGGTGTAGAAGACTTTGGTACACTCTGTCTCTCTCTTCATTCACAGGCCCTGCTAAACGTCCTTTTACAAATACAATAAATGTACATCTTCATCAATTGTGAGAATTTCAATTAATAATATATTACTTCCAAAATAAAAAATCTGCGAAAACCTGTGTGTCTCTCCCGTTCTTTTCCTCAGAAACTGTCTCCCTCTCTCTCAATCACCCTTGTTAAGTTTCAAATCATGTGACAAGTGTTTCAATTTAAAAAAGGGCACATAAAATCATTTCGTTTGAAAATCAATTCTCGCAATTCGCTTAAGTATCTCCAATAAGGAAAACCGGAAGCCTACAGCTTGCTTGAGCGAAAGTTCACGCGACAACCCCAAAACACATTTACTGCTTTGATGACATGCACAACGAATACATGACGCGTGCCGGCAAATATAATAAAATAAATAAAATTAGAGTCGCGGCAAAAAAAATCAGCAGCGACATAAAATTGAAATTACGTTTAATACGAAGCTGGCGACAATCACTGTGGCTTAAGAGGTTTGTGCGCCAGCGATAGCAATAAAACGCTTGTATTTGCACACCTGCAAAAATAATAATAAAAAAGAGACAGGGGCGCCGACATGTATGTGTGTGTGTGTTTTTACGAGTTAGCCCGGCGGCATTGCCAGCAGAAAGTGCTGAACGCCTTGAAAGCACACATCGCGTGTCGCTTACTTTTGCATCTCAATAAAAAGCATATACGTGTATACATATGTATTTATGTATGGTACATATGAAACTTTTATACTGCGGTTACAACACGTCGCCTTACTGTGTGTTCGAGTTCGATTTTATGCTCGTTTATTGAATTTATTGTAAGCGTCACTTAGCAGAGATTTCTGCGTTGTTGTTGATTATGCGCAGATGCTCTTGAGGAAATTACTAAGTAGTAATGCGAACCTGCTGCTGGTAAATAAACACATGATAGACGATAGACGTCATATGCCTCACTGGCAATGCACATATTCTTGGAATATATATAGATACTAGGAGATTCGGCCACACCATGCTGTGGTATACATTTTATACTATTATCCATATAATAAAATATTCTATACAGTAAACATTTTAGGCGAAAACGTTTTTGTCGGTATAAGAATCCAAGGGATTGTACTTGAGGTTAAGGGAGTTTTCACTGTATTATTTGTTTTTGAATTGTTTTAACTATCCTATCTTCTAAGTTGGTTCGAACTGGACACAATATGCTAAATTTTACTAAAATCAGTTCAGTAGTTTAGGAGTCCATCGCGGACAAACAACGTAACAAGTACTTTTTATATATAAAGGTAGATTTTGACAAAAAATACTTCACAGACAATTTTGTAATTTCTTGATTAAATATTACTCTCCCGAGGGTGTCGACTAGCAACAGAAACCACATTATCTCAACGATGTACGAGCTGGAAATACTCCTTGTTGCAGTTGGGAGATATCTAGCTAAGCGTCATACCTTTATAGTTGTGTGTTCGTTTCCTCTCAATAGCACAGTATTAGAAATTCAAGAAGTCCATTGATTGCGCGAAAGGGCCTCTACCCAATTTTAAGCTTAAACCGACAGTAAACACAGCTAAAAGACAAAGTTTAACTGCAGAGACTAAGCCGCCTTCCAAAAAGCTGAGACAAAGTGTCTAACACACGCTGTTTTTTTTTTGTTTTGTTTTTATATAACCCTGAACCACACTATGCTTGGCTTGCTGAATGAGGGTGATTCCGAAAAAGCCAATAGAAGTGGGCTTAAGCCGAGTTCATAACTGTCATGCACAGATGCAGGCTGGTACCAGGGTCAAATCAACTGATTTCGTGCGACAACGGCAGATCGGTCCATCCGTAAAAAGGTACTATAGCCAAGATATATCCGAGAGCTAGGCTGGTAACCGTCGCAGCTAGAGCAAATATAACAGCACATTAGAGGCTGTTATCAAAACTGAATTTTGAGCAAATTCACTAAGGCCGTTGAGGAGTCCACAGCTGAATCTGGTGTTGAAACTAATAGAGCCTCGGTGCAGATTTTTCTACTACTAGCAAAGAAAACCATCGAACCGCTGACGAAAAATCATGATTTACGGGTTTGATTCCGATGCACCTAATATCCGATTACTAGATGAGTTTGAAAACACGTCAAAGACCGCCATCAGCAAACGGAATACACGACGTACTTGACAGCTTTTGATCGGTAAAATTAGAAACGCAAGCCAGGGAACTGAATACTATATATCAATATATTGGTAAAATAATGGAAGTCATCGAGAAGCTAAGATCTGGATGTCAGTTAACGAAAAAGAAGCCCTAAACCAAAGTTCCATCCTCAAATCGCTGCTGAAACATAACAAGTTCAATACATTCCTGAAGTAGATTATTAATAGTCATGGTAAGTGGGACGTAAAGTGAAAACTGACATGATAGCAAGAAGAAGAACGTAGTAAGGATTGACGTTAATGAAGGTTCTGCTATGTATGAGATTGGCAAAAAATTATTTAATATGATCTGCTGACTTGCGGACCTATTTTAGGGCCGAAATGGACCATCTGAATAAAGCAATTACCCAGAAACCGGCAGCTGTGACCGATATGAGAGGAATTGAATACTATGTACTTATCAGCACAACATCCATCGATGCTGACTCGACAGAAGCTGCTGGAGCTTTCTTTAGATATTTAACTAATATACCGTACACCAAGCGATTACTTATGGTTCGTGTCTATGGCTAATTATTATGCAGATGAAAATCCGCTTCAAGAAAAGCTTGTGGAAATCGACTGTTCAAATTTTTTTCAAAACGGACGAGAGGTTCTTTGGACGTGTGACATTTAAATACATCATCCAAATTCACACATAACGGTACATAAACATTTTAAATCAGCAGAATTAAAGTAATTTCATGCCTTAGGTTGCATACACCATGAATAACAGCATATTTTCACAATATTTACAATTGCCATGGGAGTTAATTAAAATCCACCATAAGCGGCGACGATTTCATACACGCGGCAGAAACCTTTGTTGCAACTCGCTGGCGACAGCGAGAAGTACAAGCAAGAAGAAGCATATCACTTCCTAGCTCAATAGAATTCCTTTTTTGCCGGCTCATCTAAGAAACGCGCACACAAAGCTGACGGAATAAACAAAAGACCAGCGAGTGTTGGCATACGAAGCCTCGCCAGTGCAGAGTGAAGTGTCAAGCGCTGCTTTGCGCTTTTAATGAACTTGATGCGATTTTGTTCTCCACATGCACATACAAAAGTACATAAATAATTATATAGTGAATAAATACGTATGTATATGTGTGCCACCAACGGAACAACATGCTTCACTTGTAAGGATTTTTTCTCTGCGCGCACTTTTCAGTGAAGTCGCCGTGGCCAAGCACTGCCGGCGTGAAAATCTGCTCGCGTAGGCACTATTTCAGCGCGCTTGTTGTTTTTGTTGTATACGTTGTTGACAGTTGCTAGTTGTTTGTATGAGTTGCTGCAATTATGAGGCATCTTCATGCCTCAGCTTGTTTGTTTTTCATGAGCGCAGTGGTACATACATAACATATTTACACTGTGCTACATAGCAGCTATCATGACATATTGTAAATATGTATGTATATAATGTCCTCATAAGGAGCAATTCATTCAAGCAAAGCAATGCATGCAACGAAGTATGTTCGAAAAAAAGAAATTGTTGTTGTACTCCTGCTTGCCTTTTTTGCCTTCACAGCGTTTCCCGCTGCACTTCAGCGTTCAAGTTGTTTCAACTCTTGCATTTCGTCTTCTGCTACTTCCAGCATTCCTTCACGGTTGCCTTTTGTTTTTGCCACATCTTCGCGTCGTGACTCCTGTTTAATGCGGCGCAACTCATCGCTGGCGGACTGCCGGTGCGGTGAAGTGAAAACTGCAAGACTTTCATTATTATTATCATATTTTCATGCCACATTGCTGTAGTTATATACGTATATACTAAGTAAATGCCACATACACAAGTATACAAGCAGCTTGCAACGTGCCATTTGAGGTGAACACATATATCAGCTGCACGTTGCTGTTGCATATTTTTCAGCGCAACTCATATTGTCACATTTGCGACAATTCTTTCGCTGAAATCTGCTGAGCACTGACTGTTGCTTCTGGTTTGTGGGAAGCGGGTGTATGGGTGTGCGGGCTTCTACGTGATATTTTCTTATGGTATGTTCAATGTCTTCAAGATTTTATATTTTGGCGCCGAGATGTATGCTATATTGAGGGTGATTATTTGAGTTTAAAGACTTAGGTTGGACTGGATAATAAAAAACTGTCTTTGAAGCAGAAAATAAACTTATTAAGGATTCAATAAAATTATTTCGGGGTTTCCAGAAAGTCTTAATTGAATAAATAAATTAACAAGCTGGAGTCATCTATTTCATTACACAACTTTCACTGTAGATACATACAACTTGATCCGGAAGGAAACTTCAAAGATCCTATAAAAACATACATAAGTATAATCAGACTACCCAGCTGAGTCGATTTTTTCTTGCAAGAAGCTCCCCTTTTTATCAGATCACTAAAGTATATAGCTGTCATACAAACTGACCGATCCTACTTTTTGTATGAAAACATTTTGTACGAGGTGTGTTCAAAAAGCATCGCGAATTTTGTGTTTTTTCAAAAATTATTTATTTATTCATGAATATCTATTTTGTCCCCTTCAAAGTTATCCCCATGAGATATTATAAATTTGTGCCAACGGTTTTTCCAATCTTCGAAGCACTTCAAAAAATTATTTTTTTTTTATCTTCTTCAGCTCCTCCTTCGATGCCGTCTTTATCTCGTCAAGAGAAGCGTAACGTCGTCCTTTCATGGGCCTCTTCAGTTTAGGGAACAAAAAAAATTCACAGGGGGCCAAATCTGGGGAATACGGTGGATGCGGCATCATTAATGTGTTCTTTTTGGCCAAAAAGTCGCGCACAAGCAACGATGTGCGTGAGCAGGGGCGTTATCGTGGTGCAAAAGCCAATTTTTGCTCTTCCACAAATCCGTGCGTTTCTGGTGGATTGATCGCGCAAATTGCGCATAACTTGCAGGTAATATTGCTAATAGACCGTTCTTTCCTGTGGCAAGAACTCATGAAGCACAACGCCCCTGCAATCGAAGAAAACTATCAGTTACGATTCGCGATACTTTTTGAACACACCTCGTATTTATCAAGTCATCTTCACAAGACAACGCCATAATCTCTCAAATCAGAATACAACTGCCCACTTACCTGCGAGGGATTTGTGGGTGAGTATAAGTCATTGGAGGAGTTGGCTAGTAGGCTTCTTTGCGTATCTGTCAAAGCTTTCGAAAAGGTTGATGAAGTGGTATGTTGTCAGGCACACTCTATCAACTTCAGCCTCAGATTTGCTCAATATTGTAGTGTTTTTCATGCCGAGGTTGCTGCCATTACAGTTGCGGTAGATTTATTACTCCGGAGTGCAGCTTTCCTCACAGGAGTGACCATCCATTCTGACAGCACGGCGATGCTACTAATCTTGAGCTCACTAACCGTGCGTTCAGGCTGGTTAAAGTATGCCTCACCTTGTTATCAATGACGGACAGTCACATTGTAATGAGACTGGTATGGGTTTCAGGGCACAGCCGAATCACAGGTAACTCTAAAGCTGACGAGCTGGCTAGGGCACTCTATCCTCGCTATTAGTAAAATGGGACCGAGTCGGTGCTCCCCTCTTCTCTTGCGTTCTACTACCCGATAGCTGAGTTTCGCTGCAGATTCACTAGGCTGAACTACCATCGGTTTATGCGATCTCGCAAGGTCTTTTTGGCCCAATCGTAAGGGATCTAGTTAGCTCTTTACCCCATGCGGCGGGCTTCTCACCAGTTATAGGGGCTCTACCAACACATAATGCTAACGGCGTTGAAGCTGTAAGGTTGAGAATCTTACTGGACGCCAACTACAGAAGCTGTATGCAGGAAGCCAAGATAGAAACATTTCAGTCAACACTGTCTTCTTGATTAACCCGCGTTTGCGAGATCACGGCTTAAGCATTTGGGAGCTCACACTTTCGGATATCACACCGAGCTGATGCGAATAAAACTTAAAAGCCTGAGCAAATTTTTATTGGTCACAAGGCGATTTGCCGACTTATAAGGTCGAGTACAAAGGTTCTGACAGGAGAGGAAGACAGAGGACTACACACACACAGGTAAATTTTAATCAGCTAAGAAGGATAAAGGTAAAATTCTGCAAGGCAGCCATCAATCCCGTCCTGCTATATGATGCAGAGGATGGGTCGATAACAACAGGTTATCAGTTGACGTTACGAGCTTTTGAGAGAAAGGTTTCGCGGAAGATTTATGGTCCTTTGAGTATTGGCAACAACGAATACCGTAGGCGATGGAACGATGCTATCAAACACGTCTGCAGTAGAAAAAAAAAGACCAGAGAACCAAAATCATCGTTATATGGCAGCAACTGTGGTAAACACCGATCAAAGGACGATGGACCAACGAACTGCTACCAGACGTGCATTCGTGGGTAGATAGACAACATGGAAACCTGAAAACCAGTGGCTATAGATTCCTTAGACATTTACATTTACATTCATCATGACTTTAGTCCGTACTGTCCGACGTGTACAAAGGTAACTGCGAACCGTCAGCTCTAATTATGACGAGATTGCGACATTTACAACAGATTAGACGTTAATCAGTATGCACAGTAGAGGACACTTAAATGTTTTCTCTCTCCCCCATAATACTTAGTACAGTAGTCACGTGGGAGAAATGTGAGACGGCATTAGGTTATAAAAGTTTCACCCTCCGGTTTTCGATGTTTCCTCTTACTATAAGAAATAGTAGTCCCAATGCGATCTCATATAAGCTTACCTAACAATAGCAAGCAACGGCCAAACAAACTGATCGCTCAACATGAAATTGTATGTAAAACTAAAATCATGGATTTTTAATTTATTTGAACTATTCTTTAAAGAAACCTCAGTACCGTAAACGCATTTAATTTCGTACTGAAGCAGCCGTTTCCTCAACCACTAAATATTTCATTAATCTCCCTGCAAATTCGTAGAAAAAAAGGTCGCTTAATACTAAAATTTTTTTACCAAGGTTATGGGGGAACATTATATAATTCGCTTACGCGGTTGCCATGCCAGCAGAAATACGCCTCTTTAAGTGTCCCATACCAACAACTTTACGCTTTACTCTTTCAATGGCGAATAGCGCACACACCTACAAAGCTATGTGTTTCAAGCACTCAACATACGCGCCCACACCAAACACACACAGCAGCGCATCTCATGCATGTACACTTTGTAAAATGTTTAACAGAAATATGCAAATGAATGCGCGCAGTCAGCGACAACGACAACGACAACGTCACTCGTTGAGCGCATGAAAAATGTATGTGTGTGCGGCTACAGCAAGTATTTGGGAATTTCGCATATTCCCTGCGCAACACACAACACATACACACACTTACAGAAGCAAAAATATGCAGCATGCACCTTCAAGGTCTATCAACTCGGCTCATCACATTGCTCATGTCACTCCCACATTTTTAGACACTCCCGCAGTCATTCAACTGAGAAGAGCGCGCTGACAACTTCAACTAGATGCAAGCGGCGCGCCAGTGTCGTATATATATATATAAATATGTGACTGCATAGGCATTTAAGTGCGCGCTACTTCACTGCGCTGCAATGTCTTTCATACGCTTTGACTTTTCGCCAGCGCCTCGTAAACCTCTGGCTGCAGCGCGCTTTGACTACCTGGACACCTGAGGTCCCAGCGCGCGTTTGAATTAATAGCAGCGCCAGCAGTTTAAGCACACAAGTGTAGTTGCATTTCCGCAAGTAGCAATGCGAGACAAAGACGCTACAACAACAACAACAACACAAGCAGCATCCAACTAAAATACTCGTATAAAGGTAAAGAAAAACAACAACAGCAATAATGGCAGCGAGTAGCAGCTGCTTCCTTTTGCCTTCCTGCCGGCGGCATGACGTGGCGTGTAATCATTATGCAACATAAATGAGCGCGGCATGCATGCAGCACGTGCAGAATTTCAGCGGTTGGCAGCTGGCGCGCCGGCAGACGACATGGGCGGGCAGTTAGAGCAGACGTTAAGTCCCAGCGCTGCTAGCTACGAACACAAACACAAATTTATTTCATGCTTTTTATCAACTCCGACTCCAGCAACAGCGTCGCAGTGCCGTCTCAAGTGCAGCGTTTTCGAGGAAGTAAGTGAATTTTATTGCTCCAATAGCACCTGCACGCACACAAACAAACAGAGCAGCATTCAAAACAAAAAAACAAAAACAAAAGAAGACACAGGTAGTCAAGCCTGCCAGCACGCTGCATGCGCACATGTGTTGCGTGGTGCAAGCTTTTTGCATAATTCATAAAATTAACAGCAAATAAGAGCAAGTAAAATTTATGTTCATCGCTCGTTCTCAATGGTTTTCAATGGCATGTTTTATAACCGAAATATGAAATGGTTTCATAAATTACTTCCTGGCGGTAGTTTTTCCGGTGAAATATGCGCAGGTTGGCAACACTGAAACACTCAGCAAACTTACTGCAGTTACTTGACTCTAACTCCATGGAGTTAGGCTAGCCACAGTGATGGCATATTGTTAAGGATTTAGAAAACTTGAAGTTAGGTTAGGTTAGGTTTGATGGCTGATCCAAATATGGCCCTTGAACTACTTAATATATAATCACTTATGATGCCATAAAAGTAGAAATCCTGAGTCAGCAAAGCGCCATGTGAGCTATAAAAATTTGCTCAGATGTTAAATTTATATTTCCACCAGTTCGATGGCACATCCAAGTGTCAGCTCGCAAATGATAGAGTCTCGCGAATGCGTTACAATCAAGAAGGAAGTTCAAAGATGATTCAACCCCGTATTCTTCTACACAGCTTATACAGTTGACGTCGCGTAAGATTCTCAACTTCACCACATGGACCCCCATATGCCAGTGGTCTGTTAGAGCCCCCACAATTTGGAAGAGGCTAGCCTTATTAAGAAAAACAACTCACTGGATCTCTAAAGATCGATCTTGGGCGAAAAGGACTTTGCGAGAGCGCATGAACCGCTGGTAGCCCAACACAGACCAATCTCCAACAAAGCCCAGCTATCCAGCAGGAAAGCACACGTGGAGAAGGTAACGTCCGGTGTGTTTAACGTGGGTACCGCTGACGACAGCCTTACCCCACTGGGCTGAAAAACAAAGCGGGACAAAGCAATGCCAGGCATTTTCACTACTAATTGGCAGTATGGAATGGAGATACTAACCGCCTTAGTAGAGCTCGATGCCCATCTCAAACCTCTGCCGTACTTTATATCCGGCACTCGGTTGCAATGCAACTCCACATTCAACTGACAAAGTCAGTTCTTCCCGCATTTGGGCTTTAACCACAACTACCACCATACTTCCTGAGGGCCCAGTCCACATGAGCAGGTTTGAGCGAACTCCAAGTGATCCTGCTCTCCGTGGTACCGGAATTAATTCTCCGGTCAGAACTCGTAGCCGAAACTACCACCAGTTGTGCTTCTATACAGTTCTGGACTGGTGGTCAGGGGTTGGACTCCATACACATACCACTCATACAAAAACTAACCCTCATATCATGTTAAATTCCTAAGAGGATATTAAACCGCTAACATCTAAATGTCTGTCAGTCTAGCTAATCCCCACACCACCCAGATTCCTAATGTCTGAGTACATCGGGCATACTAGAATTACATGCTCCCAGAGGCCCATTCCCCATAAGCAGAAACAAACCCAACGTCCCGTGGAGAAGGTAATACAGACCCGGTCCCATTCTACTTATAGCGGTGCTAAGGTGCGTTTTGATGCCAGCTCGCCAGCTTTAAAGTTGTCAATTAGCAATTTGCTTTGTCCTAGCACTAAACCAGTCTTATTACAAAATGACTTAAAACTGAAAATTGGTAGAGACCAATCCGAAAAGACATCCAGAGTTTGATTTGGCGGATTGCAAAGTCAAATTTTGTGAAGATTTCTGAAATTTCCGACGCTTATTCATTTAGAAACCCATATTCTCTGAGACTAATAGCAAATTTTGCGGCGATATCTGTGGGTTCTACATATCAAATGGCATTGTGACATTTTCTAGGGCCGTCCAACACACAAAGACTCCTTAGAAAATGATGAACTTGACCTGGTATTGTAGCGCTTAAGATTACTTACTAACTTACTAACTCACCAATTTAAAAGAGCTGCATTAAGGCAGTACTATCTAGCATGTAGATCGAAGACCGCTCTTGGGACTTTCTAGAAAAAAGATTTCATTGAGATTCGGTGATACTGCGTCTTTTTATCCCTGAATATCGGACGGCATGACAGTAAGCTCTGAAAAATAAATATAGAGAGGTTTAAAGCTTCAAATAAAAAGGAATTTTATTCTTTAAATCTTTAAATATAATGAACTTTTTTTCTTGCTCGCAATGATCGCTCTCTGAACATATTGACACGAGGACAGCTTTCAAAAATTTCAACAGCAGATCACAGTCGACTTATAATATGAAGAAACCCATAATAAAACAGGATATATTAGGATGTTAGTAGCACCCTGAATGAAAGATCTGCGACCTTATAAGATATATACTATATATAAAATACAATTGATCAGCGTGACGAATTGAGTATATGTACTGGGTGGGCCATATAAAATTTTAAACTTAAAAAGTCATTAAAAAAAAACGGCTTGATATTTTTAAAAGTCTAACATTTATTTAAAAGGTTGTTTTGTGAAATTCATTTCTGAAAAACAATTTCGGACAAATGTCCACCACGGCTGAGTTTACAGTAGCTTATCCGATCCACCTAATTTTGGAATGCTTTCTCGATGATTTCAGGCCTTATGGCAGCTTGAATCTCATACTTTAGGTCTTGAATTGTTTCTGGATGATTGGCGTAACATTTATCTTTAACAGCTCCCCACAGAAAATAGTCCAACGGAGTTAAATCGCAGCTTCTAGAAGGCCCATTCACATCACCTCTTTTGCTGATTATGCGATTTTCGAAGTTAGGGCGTAAAATATTGAGTGTAGTGTTTGCTGTATGGCACATAGCGCCGTCCTTCTGGAACCAAATGTTGTCCAAGTCTTCCTCTGCAATTTACTTGAAGAAAACTTCGGTTAACATTGCGCGATATCGCTCACCATTGATGGTCACGGCGGTTCCTTCTTCATTTTCGAAGAAAAATGGGCCGATGATTCCACCAGACCAAAATCCGCGCTATGCAGTGATTCGTGCTGGGTGCATTGGCTTCTCGACGATTACGTGCGGATTTTCTGTGCCCCAAATGCGACAATTCTGCTTGTTAACGTAACCATCGAGATGGAAATGAGCCTCGTCCGAAAATATGATTTTTCGGTAAAATTGACATTCCCAGTTTTCTTCTAGTGAATAGCGACCCATTTCGTAAATTTTAGACTTTTTACTGAATATCTGTAATTTTCTGAATGGTATTAGATAATTCAAATTTAAAACGTTAAACGGCCCACCCGTTATTTAGCCATGCCCTGAACCTTTTTGTCTGAAATACATACCTTGAACTAGTCGTAAGATCGAGATTCTTCGAGATAACGATGTGTGATTTTGCTAATGCCCTTCTCTCTCCAAACAACCACTCATTTTACGGCACTGCCGATATCGGACCACTTTAACATATACTAGCTACCATACAAACTGAACAATCGGAATTAAGTGTTTGTATGGAAAACTTTTTTATTTGTCAAGGTATCTGCATGAAATTTGTTGTAATTTATTACCACAGAACACACTACATTCTCCGTAGAAATCGTTTACATCAGACTACTTTAACGAATAGCTGCCATACAAACTGAACGATCAAACTCAAATCTTTGTATGTAAAACTTTTTTATTTCATAAGGTATCGTCGCGAAATCCAATTTAGGTGATTATCGTATATATTTTTAGATCGAACTACAATAATATATGTAAACTGGCCGATCAAAACCGGGACAAACATCTTTGTATACCCTTTAAACTAAAAAAAATGTGCTTTTCAATGGTATTATTCCTGCGGTGCCGCAGAAGTTAACGTTTTTTCTTATTTTTTCTCTTCTTCAAGTGCGAAGAGTGCACAGGAAAGCGAAAAACATGAGAATAGTGAAGAGCTAACATATAGATATGTGAGTCTATACGCGCATTACAAAGCTGTGGAGCACAGCAATTTAAATGAGTAACTAAAGAATGTATTCATTAAAATCTCTGGAGCTACATTTTGCAAAATATTGCATTCCTGGTTGCTGTGCCTTGCATTCGCTGCTTTATTTATTAAGCTTTGAGTTTTTATTTGCGTTATGCGCAGCTGCTTTATGCAATCTTTAGAAAAAGGCTGTTGGTTTCAATTCAATTAAACTTTTTTTTAATTTTTTTTTTCTTTTTTTTTAATAATTTTTTTTTTATTTTTTTTTTAGTCTTTCTTTTTGTTTATATCTCAACGCCTGTGCGAGTGCAGCCTTGAATTTCATTGTTCAACAAATTCATTTTCTATCGACTGCCTTTCGCAGCAGCAGCGCAGCACATACAAACACAGAGATTATCGCGCCGCATATTAATCATTGTCGATTCTCTTGTTCTGCTAATTTTTATGCGCTACTCGTTTTAGATTTCATGAATTAATGCAATTCGCCTGCAGCGCTCCATTTGATTGCGGTTCGCCGTTCCTGCATTATTATGCTTCGTTGAATTTCATTTCTTATCATTATAAATATTATTTTTTTTTTCGAAATGTGATTATTTGTGCTATAATTATCTGGTTTTTTAATTGGTTTTTCACAATTATCTATAATGCATAATTTCACTTGCGATTAAGCAATAATTGCGCCAATGTATGCAGGCAGCCTTTGATTTGCGAGCAAATAGTAGGATTTTCTTTGAAATAAATTTAATATCTATGGACTAAAAATGAAAGAAAAGTGGAAATGAAGTTGAGGACATAAAACCGAGCTTTGCTATTTTTTTTTGAACAGAAACTGAACTCTTTAATGGCTTGAACATTTTGTGTCCTCGCCGCTGTCACACTGACTTACATACTGATCAATTCAGCAGCTTTTTATGGTAGAGGGACTAACAGCAATGCAGCGTTTCGATCCTAACATGATGGAAGCGACTACAGAGTGAGCAACCTCAACAGCTAGTTCATTTCCGGCGACTCCTTTGTGACCTGACACATAGATGAGGTACGATTGGTGACGATCTGCTAAACTATTTCGCCGTTCTATGTACCCTTGGTCCAATACCGATTTAATTTCATAAGCTGAGATCACTTTAGATGTCGCTTGACTTTCATTGAAAATAGTAATACTTTACTACATCAAAGACTTCTGTCGGGAATATGCTCAAAAACCCCCCAAAGGAAAGTTGGAAAGTTGGGTACGCGGTTCTGCGAAAGCTGCACCAATCCCTCCGAAGTTTTCGAGCCGTTAGTGTATCAATTATTACCAAGGCTTCATTTGTGGTGACAAGACTACTTTCTTCTGCCAAAAACTTCTGCTGTCACTTCAACCTTTGTATGTTTAGTTGTTTGATTGATTATTAGGTGGAGTAGTGGGAGCTCTAACACGATCTATAGTGATACCGTCGAGAACGTAATCATTGCATCCGACGCGCATTTACAGACAAGTCTTTACAGTTCCACTTGCTACCGCTCCATGTCTAACTATCGGTCTCAGGATCGATACATGTCATCATAGCTCTCATATAGTTCGTAGTTCCAGCTTCTTTGATATTTATCGCACACGTGGGCAACTTCATAAGATTTTGCGGAAAATAGTTGGTTAAGTCTAAGAGAAAGAGAGAGCATTGATGGTGCTACACCAAATAATCGCTTTAAGAGCTCACCAAAGTTTCTCCGTTATATGTATAAACATGATGAAATGAAGTTTCCTCCTCAGCTGGGGTTGCGTCACTGGGTTGGAGACCAGCCAGCCGTTTCCACAACAGTCCGATCTACGTAACCGGATCGAACCCGACTTTTAATCCGACCAAGGTCGGTCAACTCGGCAGATTTCTGTTCCAACAACAACAACATATCAGGCACATTAGTATACAATTTTTATGAAAAAAAAATTAAAGCGTCGGTATCCCAGAAACTTTAATTTAAAAACTAAATAGAGAATATTATAAATTTAGATAAAAGAAACTAGCAGCCGAATGTTGTATGTTAGCCTAGCAGAACTTACAACTATTTTATAAAATCTAATATAGAAGTAATGACGGCGAGCAATCAAAGCAACGCAAAAAAAAGTTAACCTCAAAGTAGAAAGTTCAAAATCCGCTGCCGAACCCGCTAGATAAACACGAAAGCCACTAAATGTGGCATTAAAGTCTGCCGCCAAGCAAACATACTTGATTATACCGCTATTCGCGACTCTTCACATAAAAGCACATACATATACAAAGACACATGCACACATTAGCCCACAGCTAGAAAGCTGGGACCAGCGCTTGACGGCATTAAAGTAATGTCTTCTTTATTGCATGAAATTTATCACTGGATAATATTGTAGCCACACACAAGCGCTAAGCTTTATGCAAGTTTGCAGGCACTAGCAGTCATAACATACATTTATATATGTATATATAGGAATATACGTCACATGAGCATCTAAAACATTTGCATGCACGACATTTTATATATTTATGTCTGTACTTACTGTATATGAGAGAATATACATTTATCTTAATATGATGTAAATCGCAAGCAAACAAATAACAACTTACATATATACATATATATATATTTATACATGTATATGTATGTTTATGTATATGTTAGGATCCGGTCACCTAAGTAACAGCAATAACCCCCAAAGAGCTTGGCTTCGACTGCTTTGGCTTGACTTGGCCTGACTTGGCTGGTCCTGCGCTACTACAATTGCGCCCTAATAGCGCAAACGGATTAAGTTACTTAGTGTAGCCAACTAAAGGCGATATGATTTACATGCATCCTTACTAGTGTGCATACACGCCGCACGAGCTGATTGTTTGGTTGGCTGCTTGGCAAAAAGCATACGGAAGTTGGCAACTCCTCGTGCTGTGCACGGCTTCAAATTGTTGCGGTTGTGGTGGACGCTGCAGGCAGTAAGGTGCGCTGCACAACACGGTGAATGAGTAAATTGGTGCAAACACCCGCTAGGGAAAGCATTCAGCGGACAGGTGTATTTATATACAATTTTCTCAGAGAACTAAAATGGGTGCTACTAAATGTGTGTTCTATTGCAGTTTTACAGCATAAATGGGAGGTAATGAGTTGAAACTGAATAGAAATCCACGTTTTGTACATAAAATACATTTAAACTTGGTTTGGAGAGGCAATTAAAATGTGTAGAAATGGAATAGTTCAATCAAACTGTTGAAATCTACAACAGCTGAGGTCTTAAATGATATTTGTAGTAAGTTATAATGTCTGTGTGATGAAAATCTAGATTGCTAATAGTCCATAATCTAATACATAATCTCAGCTCGAAAGAACTGTATTAAAATTTGCATCAAAAAACGCCAACTTATTGTCTCGCATATTTACTCTCTCTAGAAGAAGATTTAAGCCAACACAGACTACTTGACAGTCATCATCTTCACTAGTTGTGTTTTCCCTACAGGACTCATACTCACACACAAGTATGTAATTGTGTGTGCGTGTTGGTGAGTTAGTGCCCCATCAGTGTACACTTTAGGCAACTACCGGCCATGGACGCTATTTTACAGCAAATTAAATTATTCTCTGCTACCTTTCGCGGCTATCGTTTGCCCTACTCCGCTTTTCGTGGCCTTTTATCTTAACTTGCTTGTGTTTGGATTTCACTTTTATTTCGTTTTCTTTTCACATCGTTTCGCGAGATATGCAAGTGAAGGTATAGTTTTTTAATCGTAAATTTAATTGTTTCGTTCAATAAATTCCGTGCGCGGCGGGAAGGCATACACCAATAAATAAATGCATGCATGGAGAAAAACGAATTTGGCAAAGGTCCATATTGTAAAAAAATAAAAAAATAATCTTAAGGGAGAATATCGCTAAAAAGAAGCGAAGCCAGAAGTTATGCTTAAATTCCAAGCCAATCGAAGCGTTTGAGATTTATATGCTCATTTAAAGAAAAACTGAAAAAAGAAGTTATCTGGCTGCTCGCTTGTTCAAATGAAGGTGAAACTTAGCCAAAGGTAAGAGAGAAGGTAAGAGCTTCTTTGCTTATTAACAAAGAAGTTAGATAAATAACTGTAACTGTCAATGAGGGTTTATAAATGTGATATAAGTATTTATTACTATTATATAAGCATATAATATTACAGGTAAGATAATATATAGATTGGTTCTGTTAAAGATGTGAACTTGGTAGTTTGCCATGATTGATAGAGTTTGAATGCAATTTCTAATTTCGTACTACTTTTTCAACAAATCAGATTTTACCACATAAATTCCGGCTGAAGCGAAAATTAGTTCCATGGAGTCACTTTACGCGACTTAGGCCACCCATTTTCTGATATTATTCCGTCCAAAAAACCTGCCTTTTCTGACTTTTCTCAAACTCTTTTGCATCTTTAAGCTTGATATTAACGAGGAAAACTGAAAAAACTCGCTTCTATATTCAGTTTTATAAAACCAGGGACTAACAGAGTCCATCCTAATCGTACCAATCACACTATGCAGAATTTATTTCTGGATGAATAAGAGCACAGAAAACTAGAACAACCCCAGAATAAACTTATTAACATAACGATACAGAGGTTAAAGAAACGAATAGTTCTAATGCTTGAAAATATATATGTATAAGGGCAGCTTTCAACTATCTTACATTATATGAGCTGAAAAATAGTCAAAGTGGTGTTCTGCGCAAAACCGGATAGAAGAACACAAGATAATGGATAAAACTTTACATAATATAAGCTTCATATCCTTCATACTAAAGGATTTAGAAAGGCGAATGGATAGCCACTTAAGAACGATCTTAAAAGATAACTTACCGAATGCCCAAGATGTCAACCGCACCTGAAACCTACACGAAGTGATTACTGAAATTGATTGGGTCAATGGTGTTAGAGAGAACGCAGTAGCAATATGCAGACGACATAGTGTTGATGATATCGGAGATATTTCCTTTCACAATCAGTGAACTAATAGATAGTTTACACCTATGAGCCCTCACAACGGACTAGGTGTTGACGCTAGAAAAACAGAACTGAGTCTTTTCTCTAATAAAACAATAATACCTCAACCTAATCTTCCCTCAGTCAGTTAAACAACAATGTTTCTGTCCCTCACCACAAAATATCAAACAATTGGAATTGATACAAACTGAGTTGGAAATTTAACTCTGAAAAACAAATAAATAAATCGTAGATTAACCCTTGTTATATGTACCTGAAAAGGAATACTTAGCAGGAACTGGCTCTCTAAACCAAATATGATCATGTCATTGTATGTACATATATGGCCATCATTATTCTAACTTATGGAGCATTGATTTGATGGCTAGCATTTAAGAAACAATATATCAAGAAATGAAGTGGTCTGTAAAGTAATCTGGGCTGTTTTTTTGACATTTTATTTTTCATAAAAATTTTTATTCTACAATAGAATTTTTTTCACATATCATGAAGTATATCGTGGAGTGTATAAGCAAATTTTTTCGGAATTTTTGATGACATCTATCGGAGAAATGGCTGGGTGAATGAGCTGCGTTTTTCACTGGCGGACACGATTTCTCATGTTTGGATGATCTTAAACACAAAAGCAATTTTTTTCTTAAAAAGTACGTGAATGGTTATCATCCCTACTATAATCTTGAAAAAAATTATAAATAAAAAAGTAATTAACGTTCGTTTTTTAATTTTTTTCAATTTTTTTTACATAAATTTTGTGATAACAATGACAATAAATTATAAAAAATATAGGGATGATAGCCAGGCGTTTTGTGAACATTTAAAAAAAAAAATTAAGCAAATCGGTTGAGTAGTTTGACCGGTTCATGTCCGCCACTTTAAAAAAATGTGTTTTGAGAAAAACGCGTTTAAAGTTTGAATTGTGCATTCCGAGCGCTCCGAACGTCGAACGGTATTGTTATTTTTTCGAAACCTTCCAATGGTAAGTTCTGTTATCAAAACAAATAAATTGGAGGTTTAAAATAGAAAGATTATGAACATAGTACCATCCTCAACCAGTTCAACCCAAGTAAATCAGACTATATACTTCCAAGATTAGATTTTAGTAATCACTTTCAGATGAGATTACCCTCTAGACGCGAATTGAGAAGAGGTTTAGTCAAGTAGAAGGACAACCGATCTATACCGACGGGTCCAAAACCGACTCCAAAGTGAGGGCGGGGGAATACTCCAATAAGCTTGACATTTGCCCTTATATCCATCTACCAAACTCAGCCAGCATCTTCCAAGCAGAGATGTGAGATATAGAAAAAGTTCACAGAAACACTTTGGACAACGAAAGGGCAGACAGTGGGTCTCTGTAGACGAATCCGAGGCGGAGTTAAAACCACGGCCGCTGGTGACGATCACAAAGGAGCTTTGTATGCATTTTGAACAAAAAGCTAAGACTAGATGGAAATTAATAAAAAGTTACAAGATAGCAAAGCGGATATGGTGCAAATATGACAGAAAGAGAAACGTTGACTTATAAAATAGGTCCACAAAAGATGTATACAGACGGGTAAACAAGATTACATTGTGACAAAAAAGTACCAGCAAATTGTAAATAAAAATTCATCAATATATATTTTGTCATCTTCAAAGTAATACCCACCAGATGTAATATACTTATGCCAACGTTTTTACCACTTCTCGCAACACCTTTTCGGATGGCCTTCAGCTCTTCAGCGAATTTGGTTTTATTCCATTCTGGTTATTGACCGAATTGTTTGCATGTCGTAAACCCATAAAACCATTGACAGAACATTACCTCTTCAATGTGGAATTGGAATATCAGCTTTATCGGGGTGATTCGTGGAAGAATGCGATTCATACTCGAACTGTCAACTAAAATTATTCGCATGGACTCACGTGAGATGTCTTGCCATCTCCCTAATACTTGCCTGACGATTTTATCGAATTTTTATTTTGGTGCTCACTACACCTGAAAATTATTATCGGCTGCTACTTATATATTAATTAAACGCTTCTCTTCCTCTTTCCTTCCTTTTTAAATCAAAGAATTTAAAAAAAAAATTCCAAACAAAATAATTGCCAATAGTATGTGAGCAAAATTATTACGAATTCTTGCCAAAGTCACCGTTACACGCATAAATTCGCCATCGCACCGCCTCAAATTATATTCAAGTTGCGGCAAAGTTTTTGCACCTCACACGCCACCACGACGGCTAAGAAAGTGCGAGAATTTGCTGAAATCGTTTATAACGCACGGAAATTATACGTTTCGAAAAATTTCGGCAATTCATTGTGGGCGCAATATGTGCGCGACGTGCGATTCAATAAACTGCAGATTTTCAGAAAGTTTAAGTGAAAAATAAGAATTCGCGCTCTCACACATAAACACATACACACGAAAACATGATGAAAACATCGCGCATTAGCTAATTAAAACTTATAATTGCTGTGCAAACGACCAAAGTTTGGGGTGCTTGCACCTGTGGATTTGAAATGCAGACATCACTTTGCCTCGATTAGTTTGCTATTCGGTTGGGAATGTATGTAAGCGCATGACGGTTATTGAAATCGGGTCTCAAAAGATTTTAAGAAACATACATTTTTTTAGTCTTTCCAAAAAAATATTTTGGGTTTTTTTCTTTTTGTCGGGTTTTTATTGAGAAACATGCGAGCGTATTACGAGTATTAGTGGCATAGAAAAGATCCTCCCTCTCTGGATGACCAAAGCAAATATATTAAGCTCCTAAGATTTTTGTTATTGCTCAATAAACATAAACTGAGGCTTCTTATCCCTCAACGCTCCTACTTTTGTGAACCTCCACCTGGTGTACCTTCAGATCCCATTTTCAGATCCTTAGAATGCTGAATGTTTACCTTCTCCACTTCCTGTAAAACAAGTGATGACCATGATCTCTTCTATGCCGCGATCCATTTCCTATTTACCATTCTCTAGCATTATTTTTTTCAATCGGTGGCGTGGAGTTTCTTGAGGTGAATGAACACACTTCCAACGCCACATGCCATTTTCCAAAATCGCGTGCAGAGATAGTCGTCTGCCTCCTTATTGATCTGGAGGTTGTAGGTTTGGTCTCCATTCAGTCGCTGCTCGGCACATGCGGATTCTGACGTTGTAGTAGAAGCAGCTGCAGTTCATCACCTCTAGTTTCTGACAGCTTCTTTCCCCCATGCCGGCAACAGGTCATCCTCTATCATATGACGGCACTATTTTCATTTGCTCCTGCGCTCGATAAGCACCACGGTTAAATTCTTTCCCGTGGCTGGAAGACTCATACAGGTTCTGGCAGGTTCTGGCGTTGTTGTGGCAGCAGCTGCGGTTCGCCCACCTTTTTGGAAGCATTCTGACAGCCTCTTTCACCACTAACAGCAAGAGGTCACTTCTACACATAAGGATTTCGGCTCCGCTAAACCATCTTGCTCCCTCTAGTGACGGCATGGATGAGTACATTCTCGAGGAGATCCCTTCCGTCAGCTTTATCTTCACTGTTTTCCGCCACTTTAATAATGGGTTAATGTGGTTAATCAACACCACGGTCAAATTTCGTTCCACAATCTGCACAGCCTACCTTAGTTTCTTTGAACATAGTCAGCTTGTTGTCTGCGTGTTTGACGGTCATATTCTCGGCTATGTAGCTACATTTTCTGTTTTCAGAGGATGTCCTCGGTTCGGTCTCTGTTCAACGCTGTCTATGGATCGGGACTTTGCACCAATTCAGTGTGGCGAAATGTATCCGTCGGTTTTCACCTATTCTTCCTTTAGATTTTACCTCTTCTTCCTTCAGATTGGACTTGCTCTCGTGTCGACTACCCCTCATTGCTTGGCTTCTTCTTGGCTTTCGAGGCCCTCTCTTGTTTTCAGAGTTGGAACTCTCGGTAATCTGTTCGGAAGAGCGCAGAATTTCTTTTTATTTTGGTCTGTCAAAGCTTACAGCGCTTACTTGATTCGAGTTTTCATGAACTGTGGCAACCGTTGTAGAGCTGGCTTGTCAGTAGTATTACAGCCACCGCAATCTGCTCTCGTTAAAGTCGAGGTGTATCCACTGGCAACACAGCTAGTCAAATCACTGTGCCCACCTATCGTGGAGGCCTCGTTTCCCATCGACTTTTGGGCTGATATTCCAGTCCGCTTCACCTTTTCGTTTTACTCCATATTAAGTTTTAACTTCGGGAGTCTTTACACCTAGCGTCTTCTACCTTCCGAACAGATACTTATTTAGCGGAGACTCTCATTCTGAGTTTGCATATAAAGCAGTCCACCACCGAAGATGAATGATTAAAATAACCAGGCTTCGCCGGATGACGCCTGCCTGCAATGTCATGACTCAGCCAACACAATGGCAGCTTGAGACCAAGACAATACAAGCAGCGACCCCCAGTCGTGCTGAGGATACAGCCAAGCGGAATTCTGCCGACCGGAAAAAAAATCATAATAAATTTGATTGATATTGCTAGTAAGTAATGAACTACTAATTAGTATGCTTAGCTTAATTAGTGTTGGTATTATATTGCTTCAACTGCCCGCTACAAATTTATGCAATACAAGCAGCATTGAATTCCCGTTATAAATTTAATCAAATTAAAATCATGCAATTTTCGCAATTTCGCACTTTTCGTAATTTTAAGTACAGAAAACTGCCAACTGCACGAAAAAAATTTAGTGGCAAGTTTAAACATTGGGTACAATGTTGCAAAAATTATAGTGTGCTTCCAATATTGCCAGATACACATTCGGTCGGCAGGCGTTGTTAACAAAATTCATGTAATTAAAATTTTCGGCAAAAAACCTAAATCGACAACACTGAATAGATAGCAACCACAAAAGTAGCGAAACCACATTATTGCAACAACAACAATATACAACAACACACATGTAACTAAAGCGAAATAGCGGCAACTAGGAAGTCATATAAGCAAGCACGTGTTAATGAAATAAGTCCGGCTCACTAATACATAAAACAATTTGTAGCGGAAATTGAAATAATTAACTTTTTGATGTCCTGCACACACACGCACACACCTGCAGCTATACCCTAAATGTTTTAACTGTAAATTCCGCTGTTTATCCTCACAGCCTATAATTCGGTCACATCGCGCAGCGCGTGTCAGCGCAGCAAAACCGCTACAAACAACAAAGCGGCGAGCAATTGGCATGCTGGCAGTGCATTTATGGTGCTACATGTAGGCGTCCACGAGCAGTTAGCTATGATACGGGCAGCGGGCGCGGTAAGTGGTAGGTGGGTCGGTTGGTTCAGATATTTACGTATGTCGGCGATTTGAGGTGATGCCGCTTGTGCTTCCTAGTTGCGCTAATTCAATTAAAATTTTCAACAAATATGATGCCAACAGAATAACGTTACCTGCGAGTATGCATATGTGCATTAGGGTGCGCCAAAAAAATGCATTCGAAGGTCTTTTGTGGGAAAAATTAGCGTATTTCTGAAAATTATTCAATATATTTGGGAATTCATAAGTCATTTGAGGTCTCTATACAAGAATTACTGGAAAATTAATCGAAAAATTAACCAAGGAGATTCAAGAGTCGCCATTCCATCCAGAAAAAAACAAAGGTTTTTTGTGGTTTATGGCTCGATGAAATTATCTGACTATATTTCTTCAAACTTGATGCCGGTGAGAACGTAACCATCAATGGCGATCGTTATTGTCCCAAGATAACCGACCAATCGGTTACTGGAATTAAATATCGTGGTCTCGGTAACATTTGGTTTGAACGAAACGGCGTCACTTCCTACACATCGCATTTATTGAGTGAACACTTCGGTGAGGAGATAATTTCACGTCTTGGGCCGGTCGATTGGCCACCAAGATCGGGTGATATCATAGCGTTAGACTTTTCCCTGTGGGGATATGTAAAGTATAAGCGAACAATTCCGCGTCATTGGATTCATGGCTTGGAGCAAAACTTCAAGTATGTCATTCGTTATCAGTCGCAATGACCGAACAAATCATCGATAATTGGACTCAACGGATGGACCATCTGAACGTAGCCGTGGCCAACATTTGAAAGAGAAAATATTCAAGAAATAAATGCCAAAAATGTTCTTTCGAATGATTTAACCATTAAATTTGAATGTTCTCTGTTTTCTTTTTCTTTTAAAAAGTAAGGAAACTTTAATTGGATCACCTTTTAAATAGGCGAGAGACATGAAATTTTATATATGCAATGATACAAGAGGACTTTATTCAAAATTCGACGACGATCGTGGCACCGCCTACATTTCTGTAAAAGTCGATATCTTAGGACCTACTAAACCCTTTTTTATAAAATTTGATACTTAAGAAAATTTTCAAATTTCCATTAACAGTACAAACAATGGAAAAATCGATCTGCAACCACGTATACTTCCTATACAACACAATTTTTTCAAACCTCACTCATCCCCAAGTTTATAATCTGTCAAAGGAGTAAAAGCAACAAATTATTAATTTAAATTTGACCAAAAATTTTCACAAATTTTTTTACAAAAACAACAGTGTGACTACAAAAACCGCATACAAACAAAACTATAGCTCATTTCGGCAAAAACTGCAGTCTGACTGTAAATAGCTGCCGGTAAAATAAATGTTGGCTATGAAACAAATATTTACTACTTTACAAATATACGTACATATGTATATACTACATGGAAATATTTATATCTACATCAAATCTAAATTATAGCGCCAATATGAAGTTGTTGTACCTCCAACTGTTTACGCGTGATAAATGCCAGCGAAAATAATTATATGTAACTTTAGTCCAATGCGATTGCTTGCGGCACCTACCGCTTGCTCTCCGTTACCGCAGGCAAACTAAAACTGTAAAGGTAGGCCGTTGCACGTTCCCTCGCTACCGAACGGTGTTTGGTTGTTGTTTGCGGTGAGTTATATTCACATAATATCGGCATTGTGGTGTGACTTTAATTAATGCCATGACACTAACAGTGGACCGCGTGGTGAACACTAACCGCACATGCAAGTATAGCAGGGATGTTTCATGAGCTACACAACCCACTGAGAAATATGCCACGACTTTTAAAGCAAAAAGCGGCTAGAGAGGCTTTAAGCATAAAGAAATCATTCACAACTTTCTCCCGTTCCATTAGTAGAATGTTCTGATTTTCGCCATCTAGCCAACGATTTCGAACAAAAATAAAATAATATATTTGCGTGAGTATTAAATATTGATTTCCAGCAGCTCTTAATGCCGCCTTATTTGTTGTCTTCCCGGGCCAAATTATAAATGTTTTCTATTAATCAAAATTGCCCGCAGGCCATGCCAGCCTATCGTTCAAAAAATTTGTGTTTGCCAATTGTGCATATGTAAAACAAAATATATAAATTCACAATGTATTCACTAAATTGAGTATTCCATTACCTGTGACATTTATTTAATTGACATGCATTTGCATTGCATCAAAAATATATTAACAATTTGTAATTTTTAAATGAATGCTACAGAACACAATTCTTATTATTTGAAACAAAATACGAATGTAAATTACATGTATGGTGAATTACGCAACAAATGTTGTTTTCTAATATTATGCATAATTTTATATTATATATCAATTGTCTGAAGATCTTCAAAAAAAAATAAACACACACAATTTATAGTTGAAGCCAAGGGTTTCCTTTTATAATAAAGATATATTCAGCTGGCTCAAATAAATTGCAGCCGAGAGGTCCAATTTCCAGTGACGGATTCAGAGGGTGAAAATGGGGGACATGCCACTACAATTCCGAAATCGATGACAAAAAGTTGAGCAACATTTTCGACCCATTCAGACACGAAAAAAATAGTGTCCAAACTGAAAGTTGGCGAAGAAAATCCAAAAATCTACGGCCGAAAAACAAAACGCGAAAATTTCTGCGTGAGAACTCGCAGAGGATACTATAAGGTCTCAGTGCACATTCCTCTGTTGGATACAATCGCCGAAGACTTGAAGACGTGCACTTCTAGAGAAATATTGGATGGATTTCAACTGAGTTTGCTGCTTCCAAAGAAATGGAACACCTTATTGACGATTTGATAGTTAGATGCAAAGGCCTTTTGGATAGTGACAACGTCATGCGACGATTGAAGTTCAAAGGCGAACTTGATCACTAGCAGTGCCATTGGGGGCAGAAGCAAAAGTCAAAAGACAACAAGTTACAGACTACTGCATTGGAAACGTTAAAGAACTGCGATGTAGACCTACTTATACCCCATAATTCATTATTTTCTTCGCATATTCTGCACACTTCCTGAGACGAATGAGAGCTCTGTACGCTCTTTTCTGACACATCGCCCCATGAAAACTGTTTCAGAATCCGCCCCCCAATCACCGACGACCTTTTGCAGCAAGGCCAAGTATCAGCAACACGTCAAATATTCTCTTCATAGCCGTCAATCTTGGCCTTCGTATCGTCGAAGAAAAGCGACTTCAAATAGTCCCACAGAAAATAGTCCAGCGATGTTGAATCTCACGAACTTAGAGACCACGTGGACGAGATAATACATGCAAAAAAAATTGCTTCAATAAATTGATTGTTGCGTTGGCTCTATAGCAAGTAGCATCGTTTTGTTGGACCGAAAGGTCGTCCAGATCAACACCCATCAATTCAAATACATTACTCTGGGTTCTATGGCGTTCCGCATGTCTTCTTCTTTATTGAAGTAGACACTGTACTGTAACATTACCACCGACTTCATTTTTGTAGATATTAGACCTATGATTTCCTCTGCGCAAAAAGCACACCAAATAGTGACTTTTTTGATGATGTAACGACGTCTCAGCAATGGCGTTTGGATTATCATCACTCCAAATGCGGCAACTTTGTTTATGAACACATTCATTCTATCAAGAGATCGTTGGACAACCCGTTTCGGGTCCATGCACCGAGCGTGCGATGCTAGTTCGTCTTCAATTCTAGCACAAGTTGGTAATTGTAAGCCTACAAAGCAAGATATTTCTGCAGAAATTTCCATAAAGCACGAACACAAGGTCGTACTCCTCACCGCTACAGCCTCCCACAGAAGACCACACACACTTCGCTAGACACGCGGCGCCAATTCTGCTAGTATATAATTGTGTCCATCAATATTTGCGTGTATTTGGGCGAGCTCAAAGTGATTCGAGCGTGTAGCAAAATGCCAACACCGCAAATTGAACATGCTTCACACACACACATACAATGGCGGTTAGGACGGCGTTTGTGTTTGGTCAGTGTAGGATTTTTACTTTTGGTCAATGCGTTAAGCCACCAAAACCGACACCATGCCATTGGTTTTTATATACTAAAATTTGCTGGTTGTTGTAATATACACATTTATATAAAAATATATGTATGTGTATAAAGACACACTAACAAATACATAAACCTGCTCAAATACACCAAGCTTCATGAATATTCACACATACTCGTTTGTGGCATGTGAGGCACCCTTTCAGTTCGTGCGTTTTTGGCAAATTATTGCTCGCCAGCATTTTACATGCTGATGCATTTTCACATTTGCAGCAGCATCAGCAAAAAATGGCCGCACCCACGCTTCGCTTGCAATCACCATCACGCCTGAAAGCGTGCGCACTGCCTTCATTCTGCTGAGAGCATGCGTAATGCCGCTTCAGCTGCCGCATAAGTGCTCCAGCGAAATGCATTTGCAAAGCACGCTATATACATATGTATGTGTATACACGATGCACGAGTAAGTATGCACTTTTCTCGTTTGCCGTGTGTGCAACTAATTTAAAAGCAAACGAATCTATGCCCTCGCACCAACTCTGCTTATTAAGCGAAAAAAGGGTAAATGGCTTCAGCTCGCTTGCTTTGAAGCGAATACAAGCATTCCACTGAAAGTTTGTAGTATGTGTAATACATGTGGTTTATATAGTGAATTACATATATATATGGTATATATCTAACCACGCGGTGAATTTCAAGGTCGAATTTCTTAATCGCATAATCCCTTGAGTATACTACCTCTAACAAAAGTCACGTTTGTTCCACTCTGGTAGTCATAATATTTTATAGCAGAAACTTCGATTACTCCAGAAATCATAAAACAGCAATAAAAATCATTAACTTCGACTTCACCGAAGCTATAATATCGTACACAGGTGCATTTTTATAGCAGAAAAGGGTATACAATGATATCTTTCTATATCTTCATCGGTCAGTTTGTATGGGAGCTTTATGCTATAGTGATATATCATAACAAACTTAAAATACTCTGTTTAGGGTATAAAAAGAAAAAATTTTTGTAAGCTGTACGAAGCTTCTAATATCCAAAATTTTTTAAAAACTCCTTCAGGTCCATCATATCATAGATATTTTTCTTCTTTATTGGCGTAGACACCTTACACGGTTATAACCGAGTTTACAACAGCGTTCCAGTCGTTCTTTGGAGATTCCAAGTATAGCCAGGCTCTCCTCCATCTGGTCTTTCCAATGAAGCGGAGCTCTTTCTCTGCTTCTGCCGCAGATACTGGAGTATTTTCATTCATTCGAACGACATGATCTAGCCAGCTGAACCGCTGAACCATTTCAATGTCGTCGTATATCTGCTGCAGCTCATTATTCCATAAATTCCGATATTCGCCGTTGCCAACTCGAAATCTTGCTACGTCGACTCCTCAGAGGTTGTCATCGTCCATACCTCTACATCATATAGCAGGACGAGAATAGTGAGTGACTTATATAGTTTGGTCTTTGTTCGTCGAGAAAGAACATTACTTCTCAATTGCCTACTCAGTCCGAAGCAGCACCTGTTGGAAAGAGTTATTTTATCTCGCATCTCGAATTATTTTCTATAGGAGTATATTGAAGAAGTCCCACATTGGGGCATTCTCTGAAATCTCGTTTGGTATCGAACGATTCGAAGAGATCTTTCCCGATCCTGACGAAGCTTCTGGTATTGCTCAACGTCAGTTTACACAGCCGTATTAGTTTTGCGGGGATACCAAATTCAGACATCACGGCATAAAGACAGCTCCTTTTCATGCTGTCCAAAGCAGCTTTAAAATCGACGAAGAAGTGGTGTATATAGGTCCCCTTCTCACTAGCCTTTTCCAAGATTGGCGTAATCAGTTTGTTGACGATGGGCTTTAATCTTTCACACAGTACGCTCGATAGAACCTCAGCCAGGAATCCATCGGCCCCCTGCAATTTCAACCTACTCATAAATCCCTTGCAGGTGTATGAACAGAAAAGGAACCGTCAGGCAAAGATTTTGCGTTGCAGTGGTCTAGATTGTTGTGTTGAAGAATTTTCCTATAACGAAAAGAACTACATCGCGTAAACCCGAACCCAGTAGCTTCGTTACTCAAGTTCCTTCAAAAGGTCGTTCATTAGTAAGATCACGAGAAAGGGGAGAAGATCGTCATTTATTTATTTACTTTCCGCAGTGAACATGAATTTCGTCGGAACCCTTCTGAAGCTGGAACCGTTTTGAGGCTAGAACCGTCATGAGGCTGGAACCGTTCGACTGTTTTGCTTTTGCTGTAGGTTTCACATTCCCTGGAGGTCGATCCACCATATACAGGTACATGGATTTTCTCACGTTTTCAATAGAAACGCAGAGAGACTGAAATGCCTGAATTCCTTAACAGTGTCGTGAGAGCTTTTACTGTCTCGAAATGAACCTAGCGGTTTCTAACCTGCCTTCGGTCTACCGGAATGTTGCCTAACTGACGCAGTTCGCATAAGTGAGGCCAACCAGCTACATGATATAGAATTAATCACTCACTATTATAGAGTAAAAGTTTTTTGAGCTTAGCAATTTATTTTTAATTTGAGAACGCGGCTCACTCTTACTACTTTACTGAAAAAGATCAACTCGGTAAACATGCAGCCTTATACCTTCAGTAATTATGAACACTAGAATTAAAGTTGTTATTTTTTTCCTCAAAAGCGAGAAACCATCAAAGCACTTGACCAACGCATTTCCACGAACACCCGCACTATTTACTAAAACTACAAAGTGTTTAGAACCGTTCAGGCAACAGTGTTGTAAAGCGCGAACACAACGTCAATGCGAGGCGTTTCGACGCCCACAGTCATCAGCAAACGCACGCTTGTCGAATAATACCATATGCCGATGCTAAAATGCGATTTTTTCTGTGCACTTTGTGCAGCCAACCAATGACAGTAGTGGCAGTGTTGCATTCCGACATCAATCCGAAAATAATCAAACCCCAAAACGGAGCAAACAAAAATTGATTGCATTTGCGCTGCAGGCATAGCTCGCCATGCTGTGTATTAAACTGTGGTACAAAATGCTCGGAATGCATGCGCACAAATATACATGTATGTATGTATATATAACGGTTTCATTGTCAAACAGAGCTGTTACATAAACACTTATACAAACAGCTGAAAGGGCGATTCCAACAGACGAATTCCAAAGAGCATTCGCTTTCATGAAAACATGCAGACTTATATACAAGTACATGTATAAATATATATATATGTATATATGTATATGTTTTAAATTCCGAAAAGTGTGTGTAAACAGTTGATTTTGTTTTTGCAAGCGTGTTCATAAAGCCATGAGAGTTCTGGGCCGCGCTTCCCCTCTATATCACTAGCTGCAGCTGAGAATTTTGGGCAACCTGCACTTCCAGACTCTACCAATCACACACAAATGCACTCTTCTCACACATCCTCAACTTTTTTCAAAATTGTGGCAAGCATGCATACATAAAACTAACTTTGTATGTGTTGACATGTTGTTGCCTCACCTGCGGCATTTTTACATTTTTATACCCGCAAGCGTCGTCAATGCCAGCGTAACAATAAAAATCGAGTCCGGCAATGCCAGTTCATGCAACATCAACTTCTGCCAAAACAGCTGCCACACAATATTAAACGACACTGGCAACCGGACGACGCCAACGACAATGATGATGACGCCGAGGTGTAGCCAAAAAGTGTTGTTGATTGAAAAGCGTTGTACATCGGTTATAAATGTATATGTGCACTTACACACCAACACCCCCACCCAGACACACACACCCACACCCAGACTCATACACACCCGCAACAAAAGTTGTTTTCACTTTAAGTTGCAGTTTATTTTTTTGCCTTTTCTTGCCTTTACTTTCCTGCAACTTTTTATACGTTTTTCGGTATCGTAAAAATCGCCATCACTGTAAGTCACCAGCAAAGCAAGTATGTCGCTCGACGATATTACAAATTTGCACTGATGCATTGAGGCACAAGTGCTTGGTGTAAATTTCGCCCAACAACAAATTGTGCAGAGTGGCATATAAATGGCTGTGCAATTTCGAAGAGATTAATCAGGTGGAGTTAAAACTGGCAGCGGCTTAAATACGACTGCAATTTGGAAATGAATGGCATTGGAATGCGTTTGTGGCACACGCTGCTGAAAGGTTCGTTGGAGTTTAATTATTTTTTTATTATTTAACTGTGATGCCCATATACACTTTGTGTACTGATATTTATAGGAAAAAATTAAAAAGGTAAGTCTTTAACCCGTTTCATAGAGAGAAAAATCATGTAAGTAAGAAAACTGAAAATTTTTGAGCATACTGTAGCTAAACATATATGCCTGAACACAAGGACAAGACGGTCGGGAATAATGAGTGACTTGTAGAATTTGGTCTTTATTCGTCGAGATAGTCCGAAGTTGGCAAGTTATTCTGCGTTGGATTTCGAGGCTGACATTTTTATTAAGATTAATGCTAGTTCCAAGATAACCGAAATTATCTACGTATCCTCGTTATCTCTGAGCAAATAAATGGAGACTGTACTCAAAGTTTACTTTATTTAAGACTGAAATTCTTCTGAGAGTTGATCAAAGTCTGTTAAAATACCTTGATAGTTCATTCGTGAAACTTGTGAGGCAACTGTGTATCGTTTTATGGGTCGTGATTCGATTTTGTCATAAAGTCAGGGTAGGTTAGATAAATGGGCTGATTTCTCGTGAAGCCACGACAAAAAAAAAACATCCGCTTGGACAGCTAGAGATGTCTTATTCGTTGTGATCTCTAGAACTTCTAGGTAGGTTCAAAAGACGGTCACATGTCAACAAAACGCCTAGAGCTTGCAACAAATTTATTGAGGAGGATGATATCAATAGTCGAAAAAGTCTTTTCTTATTTCTAATCAAACTTAAACTTTTTACTATTCCATCTACTTCGCCTGGTTCTTAGAAAGTATGGCAACAGAGTCGATTCAACCTTAGTGTGGGGTAAAAAGTGTCTTGCTGTTTCCACCTCATCTTCCTCATTACAACTTGGATAAGTTGCGTCATGCACAATCTGAAGCCTCACCATGTGAGTGCCAATAGTGTCTTTGAGCTTTAAGGACACTGTCAGCGAGCTAAGCTCCTGTATAGCTGCTATAGAACTGGATGCATACGTCATGAAAAGAAGCCACACTTCAATAAGGTACTGCCAGCTTGATGGCTGCTACTTCTGCTTGAAAGATACTACAGTCGTCTGGCAGTGTAAAATGAGACTTGATTGAGAGCTCGACAGAAAAATCCTCCTATCAATCTTCCCCTTCAACGTCGATCCGACCGTGAAGAAGGTTCGATACGTCCGTGAAAAAGTATACTGCAGTTCTTCTCCAACTACTTTGCTCTAACCACATATATCTCGGAGATTTGTGTGAAGAAGATGCAAAGATGCACAGGTTCACTTTTCGCAAGGTTGTTTTCCCAAGATTGATTTAAGTTTTCTCTGATATGAGAAATAATCACAATTTCTTGAAGCCTATTTTATATGTCACCTTCTAGTAGACATTTGGAAGGTCGCAAGACTATCTAAAAACCATTGCCACAACTTACAATTTCAATCTCAAATATAACTCTTTTATGCTCTCCAAAACAACTTGACGTAAGTCCTTAAGCAAACTGTCGAAATTGCAATTTTCAACCATAGGCAAAGAAACTAAACAGATTTGCTTAACCAAATCCGTGTCGACTGTCTGTGTGATAGTTTAGTCCTAGCCCTAAACGTATCGATTATCAATTGCCTATGTAATAGTCCATACCAGGCTCAGAGCAGATGTCAATGACAAGCCAACAGCAAATTACTAAAATTAACTTTTCGCAGCACTCGTTTGCCAACTCACCTATTAAGAAGGTAAGGTATGTTGCGTTTTAAGCCTGCTTCGAAGTCAAACGGAGTTTGCAGATGATAAATAATGACTAATAGTTCAGCAAATAGGCAGCAGTTAGCAGGAAAATACAAACAACTTGGGTAATATGTGCAGCTTACGCAGTTGGCAAGGGAAGTGCAATATATTGGCACATATGAGTACCTTGCGGATATAGGTAGGTAGCTGGGAGAAATGCAGGCAAACACTTAATAGACAATTGCAGTGGCAGTGGCAGCTCGTAAAAGAGAAAATCATTGCCTTGAACCTGCGCCAGCAAATGTTTGAAATGTATAACCAACAAACTGTAGTAGCAGAAGACTATGTGTGACCAAGAGAAACTGTGGTACTTTTCTTTATATTGGCAGGCAAATGATTGTTGATGCAGCAAATTGGCGATGACTTAAATTTTTTGGTTTTTTGTGTAAAAAAAATTTTTCATTTAACATTTAGCAGTGCGCTAAAGTCAGTTTAAGTAAATTTATATTAATTTTAATTATAATTTAAATTTATGCCAGAAGCAATATGTTAGTAAAATGTTAGAAAAGTCTTTGAAATTTTATTAAAACAGCACCGAACTGGGTCCGTAGAACCTCAACATTCTTTATCTTAGTGGCAGTAGCTCAAATATCAGCTTTAGTTAAGTAAAATTTATATACCTCCCAGCAACCTGCTTTACTTCTACTGGTTGGTCATGGCGTATGCGCAACATAACTCAACTCCATTATTGCCAACAACATCTGGGTCCACTGGACTTGAATACTGCTAATCTTAATCTCAAAAATCACCTTTAGTTACATAAAATTAGTATATTTTCAAAAAAACCCCAAGCAAACTCCTCAACATGTACTGGTTGGTCATGGCGTATGCGCAACATAACTCAATTCGATTATTGTCTACAACTTAAAGACTCCTAACCTTAATCGCCGTATCTCAAACATTTGCTTTAGTAAGGTAAATAATGTATGTTTTGAAAAAACTTCAAGTAAACTCCTTAACTAGTATTGGTTGGACATAACGTATGCGCAACATAACACAGCTTCATAATTTCCAACAACATGTGGATGCGCTGGACTCGAAGACTCCTTATATTGGTGGCAGTACTCAATCATCAGCTTTATTTGAGAAAATTTTTTATATTTCCACAAAATTTCCTTAACTTGTACTGGTTGGTCATGGCGTATGCGGAACAAAACTCAGCTCGATTATTGCCAAAAACATCTAAGTTCGCTGGATGTGAAGGCTCCTAATGATAATGACAGTATCTCAAACATCACCCTTAGTTAAGTAAAATGTGTATATATTCAAAACACTTCCAGCAAACTCCTCAACTTACATTGGATGGGCATGGCGTATGCGCAACCAAACTCAACTCCATTATTGCGAACAACATTTACACACAATTACACACTAAAAAAACCATAACAAAATTAATATAATAAAATTACATTGCGCTCATTCATTGACACTTATTTCTGGTTGTTATTGTTGTATGTCAGACTAACCTCTGCTCAATATGAAATCCTCTAAAGAGTCGGACAATGGCGGCGCTTAGCTAGAAAGTATTTTGCGAAGTTCCGTGCAAAGTTTCTGCAACACGTGTTCATAATTAACTGACTAGCTGATTGACAGCTGTATCGATCAGGCAGAAATTACACGAGTGTAAGCTTACGCCACATTATTTATATAACAAAAGGATGCGGTTATAGAGAATAAGTATAGACATTTGAATATAAGTTCGCTAAGACACGTGCACTGCCTATTAGAGGGCTTATTTATACGGAAATAAAGCTCATCAAAGGATAACAATTTCGTTAACCGAAATTTGAGCAACTTAAGTTCCTTACACACCTTTCCTGCGGTCAGTGAACTTGACATGTTTGATGGAAAAATAACTTAAATTTAATTGCAGCATTGTTTTGTGAGCTTCAAAAAGCTTATTGCCTCCACACACACTGCATATGTGTTGAAGCATGAGAACTTACGCAAAACAGCATCACGCGCAAATTTTCGTAAACAGCCATTTGCATATATTTAAATATACTATATATGTATAAGAATATGTAATACAGACATTCACAACGAAAGTTTGCCTTGCTGCTGAGCACGTATCAAAACGATACTCACACACTTGGTGTTCTCTGCTGTGCTATACGTATACTGCTCGCAGCAGCAGCAGCAGATACCAACTAAGCGAGGTGTAGTCAAATAGCCGATTGCAGTTAATTAGTGGAGCATTCGTGGTAAGCTCAGTGTGGCGCATGCCAATATTTGTTTGCTTTTATTTTACTGACATTTTTTCCATGTAGAAAATTAAAGCCAGCACAGCAGTATTGAGCGTTGGTGAGCGTAGTCTGCAAGTGAGCGCAGTCTTCAAGGGAGCGTAGCAATGGGTGAAAAGCTCTCGGCAGTGTGGTGAGTATATCTTGTTCGTGCATTGCGTGCCGAATGAAAACAGTCGACATGTGCTCGTATAATATTCGCATCTGATATGCGCGGCGCATGCTGAGTATAAGAGATTCCAGCAGAGAATGTTAACTGCGCACAACAGCGGAAGGTGCTGTCCTAGTGGGATATTTTAGCATTTTTGGCATAAAAACACTTTCTATCGTATGTAATATTGCAGTTATGTATGTGAAATGCTAGTTTCACAAAAATATTTAATTTTGAGAGATTTTAAGGCTTACGGGGGTATACGGGTTTCAAAAAGTCAATTTTTTTTTTGTAAAAATGTCTGGCAAAAATACAATTTTCAGTTTTTTTCCTTCGTCCAAGTTCTAAGTTAAGGTTTTAGCTAAAATACATATTATTTTGTCAACGCGAGTTCATCTTATTTGCGAGGCTTTACCGGAAGTGGCCTCGCAATGGACAAGTTTTAATATTTTTTTTTTTTTTTTTCAAAAATTTCAGAATTCCTTTGATAATATTGTCTGTTTGATACAATGAAATTTTGATAAAATGTTCCATATTTTATAAATTAACAAAAAAACAGTTTTTTACCCGAGGCAACCTATGTGACCCATAAAAGACATTTTTTATAAGTTTGTAGATATAGAAAACTGGTCAATAGGAAATCTAGAAATTATGAGCTAAAATATTCAACCAAGAAAAAAAATTAAATCGAGTATAGACTCTTAATAAATCAAAAAATAAATTATTAACAAAAAAATTTTACAAAATTTTTACAAGTTTTTGAAATAAGTTTCATTCAAATTTGGTAAAATTAAAAATATTCTAGATTACCCAACTCAAAAGTCATTAAAATATCAATATCAAAATGATTGTTCGTTTTTATGATTTCACTAAATTTATTGATAAATATCTCAACCCATACTTTGTGACGCCTACTTTTGCCTTTATCATGGTTCTAATCCTTGCTGACATTGACGATATGAACTTTCGCAGTAATCCTACAAGTTCTTCATAATCGCTCAGAGGATTTCGAAGAAGTTAAAAACGGGCTGTTCCCAGGCCTTGTTTCTACTTTTTCAGTCATGAATCCGCGACCCTCCAAAAAACACAAAGTAGAAGTTGAAAATTAGTTCTGAATGAGATTGATAAAATCTGGTAAAACTGAAAATAAAAATGCTTATGATGATGGGCCTGTAACAAGGTGCAAACTCGTGCTAAAAGTGGACGTTAGAGCCTACCAAAATGGAGTCCATGACTTTCTTATGGCCTAACAGTTGATTTTTTCCGCAATGACATCAGTCTTATTTACTCTTTTATAAGAAAAACAGCATCACATCATATTGCTTACCGGCTGGTGGTTGTATTCTCCGCTGTACCGTTCGCCTGACCTTCTCCATACATAGTGCTTACCATCTGAGCTTGCATTCAACCGGAAAAATTACGGTATACCACTGCTGCACCGACCAATTTTCATGCTCTTTCGCCCTTACATGCTGCCTTATTCTTATTCGATGGCACTAAAATGCTGTTTTTGCAGGATGTGGTCTGTTTAATACTCCCTTTCAGACCCTTTGGCGAACCGTTGGTGTATTCATTACTACATAACTTTTGATATTCTAATGACGCAAAACAACTCTTTACAGCACTATCTTTGCACAAGAAAAAATTGTATGCCAATCCAATGTTTAATAGCTGAACCATTTAAATTTAAGATACTATGGGTACAAGTACAGACCGGTTTTCACTTTCCAATACTGTATTTATTCATAATATAATGGCTCCCAGTAAAGTCATAACAATACGTTAAGTTATTGAGAAATAGAGATATTTCCTGTTTTTAAAAACTCCTAGAAACGGCAACAGCTCAAATAGAAAGCCCTGACTTAGATGATGCTATCAGACTTAAATCCATATGATCTTTAGCACTAACATTCAAAGTACGCGTGTATACATTAGACAGATATTGGGTCATTAGTTTGTGAACTAGTAATAAAATTTTAATATAGAAATATATTTCCTAACCTGAATAGGATACCGTAAATATGCCAATTGTTCCCAAGGTTTTGAGATATTGGTCTGAAATTGTACCTATATGCGTTCTTTACTACCCAAGAAACAGCGCCTTTGTCGGTTCACAGTAGCATAAAACTGCAAACACAAACTGAACGATCGGAATCAAGTGGTTGTATGGAAGGTCTTTTCATTTGAAGCGATATCTGCACGAAATTTGGCACATATCATTTTTTTAGGCAATAGTTTAGTTTTCTAAGAATGTAGCAAAATTAAATCCTTGTATGGAAAGCTTTTTTGTTTGAAGAGATATCTCCACGAAATTTTGTATACATGACTACTCAAGGCAATGTTATAATATAAGAACAAATTGTTCAAATCCGAGTACTACAGCGCAAAGCTGTCACATAAACTGTTCAATCAAAAACAAGTTCTTGTATAGAAACCTTTTTTATTTAAAGAGATATCTTCACGAAATTCAACAAGGCTACTTTCCTAAGGTAAGGCTACAATCAATCAATCAAAAGTAAGTTCTTGTATGGAAAACTTTTTTATTTGACAAGATATATTCATCAAATTTTGCATACATGATTTTTCAAGGCGGCGCTACAATATCTGTATAAATTGTTCGAACCACTATAGCATATAGCTGCCATACAAACTGACCGAACAAAGTCTTGTTTTTGTGGCTTCACATAAAAGCCTGAAACCATATTTCCTTGATAATTGAATATTGATGAATTGTGGCAATCTGCTAGTAATTACTATAATTATAGCATTTAATATTTTTACAAGCTCTTTAGAAGCGGCACTATTTTAACGTGCGCATGTAAAGATATAATCGCTTATATTATTATAGGTTAAGTTAGGTAAGGTAAATAGGCTGATACTCATGAGGTCACGAATAATCATATGCTATGACAAAATGTATATAATTTCAAACAAGGAAATGAGTATTGTGGATTTCCACCCACATTAAATGTTGTTGCTTAATACTCCCTTCACAAGCAAGGTCAAACTGTTTTTGACGGTTTGTAAATTATATACCCAGTTTGTGATATTTTTAGCTAGGAAAATGAAAACCTCATTAAAATCGATCGATTTCACCAAAGCAAATATTCCAATTAATATTTATATTTTACTCATATTTGTAATTGTATTTATATTTGAATAAATGCAGGGTTGCCACTACACTTGCACCATAATTACCAACATAATCAGAAAATAAAAAAAAAATATTTAATGATTTCAGATCAGCATATTGAAATGTCATTTGACAAAGTCACGCATGGCTGGACATATTTACACTACACACGCATATAAAATGCATATATACACGCTACACAAATGCACAATACATACAGATACAAAAATATATTATTTTCATTCATACACACATTATTTTCTTACATACACACACACAAACAAACAAGTGTATGTGTGTGTCGTGCGTTCACTTTTGTCTGCGTCACATTTCCATTGATGGCGAATTCATTAACTGCCGTAATTACAAAACCAATATCGTGAATACTACAGCAAGAAAAATCACAGTCAGATAGAAAAACTTTCAGCAAACAACTAATAACAATGGTGAAAGCAGCAAACGGTCAGTAAATGGCGCTAATGACCACAAATGTTAACCAATAGAATATTGATTGGGGAAACGATTATGTTTCAGTTAAGTAGTTATGCCACACACACACACCCTCAAGCACCGCAATGTTTACAAACGCTTTATATTAATCAAGCGACACCACAGTATGGTGGGAAAAAAGTAAACAAACACACACAAACGCGCCGTGTGCGAAGGACGTAGGTCATTAAGCGCGCCGCGTATAAAAATGTTTATAGTGAAATATTAATACGTGTCAACGAGCTGTTGTATAACTTAACGGCATAACATGAGCGGGTATGACGTGATTGACTACTATGTATTAAAACGGTGACAGTATGTGCGGCGGCTAAGCAGACATGACAAACTCGCAACAGTTAATTAGGCAAACAATCAATGACGAAACTACAAGTAAACATTTAGGAGTACGGTTATAGTAATAAAAATAAGAAAAAAAGTTAACTTCGACTGCACTGAAGCTAGAAAACGTTTGACAAATGCAAAAAAAACACTTACCCTAAAATACGCTTCTCAAACACAAACATATTGGGTAGTCGAAAAAGTCTTTTCGGATTTTGTCAATAGATGTCGTTACAGTCGTATATATCCAGTGCTGCCAATCACATTGTGTCATACCATATAGTCATGGAAAGGTAAGATCTTAAGCTTCATTTAACTTAAACAACATTAAATTCAAAAAAGTTGAAAAAAAGTTACAGCTGTTCAAAAATTAGTGAAAATAATGAAGATATTCGCTAGATTTTGAAATTTTTGTAAAAAAAGAGAAGAATGCCACGCAAGCCAACAATGAAATTTGTGAAGTTTACGGAGAGGATGCTGTATCAGTTCGTGTAGTCCAACAATGGTTCGCTCACTTCCATTCTGAAAATTTCGATGTGAAAGATGCACCTCGCTCTGGTCGATCCATCATCGAAAAAGTCGATGAAATAATGGAAAAAATTGACCAACAACGTCACATAAGCAGCCATGTCGTTGTCAAGAAACCTAACATTCAACATCAAATAGTTTTGAACCAATTAAAGAAGGCTGGCTACAAAAAGAAGCTCGATGTTTGGGTACCACATGAATTGTCTATGAAAAAATTAATCAACTAAATCTGAATCTGCGATTCTTTGCTGAAACGAAATGAAATCGAACCACTTCTGAAGCGAATGGTAACAGGAGATGAAAAGTGGATCAATATTTGTGGATGTCGCAGTTTTTCGCCGAGAAAACAGAAAAGTTTTACGCTGATGGAATAATCTCTCTAGCGGAAAAATGGCAAAAGGTGGTCGACCAAATTGGTATATATTTCATTCATTAAAGCTCATTATATATAATAAATAAAAAAAATAATAAATTGAAGTTTGATTAGAAATACGAAAATACTATTTTGACTCAATAGGGTCTCCAACGTTGACACCGAAGAAAGAAAGACACAGTTTAGGGCATAATAATAATACAATATTTCTACTCAAACGCATATGCACACAAACACATGGAAGGAATACGAGAAGCTGCAGTAATTAATAAAACGCTCGAATAAAATGACATAAGTATATGAATATTAAGCTGAAATCGGGCGCAGCACGTTCTTCGTGCACGACTGCAGTTGCGCATTTTTCCCGCAAATTCCGTGCGTGCTGCCATTAGTGGCCTGCGCTGTTGCAAGCCTCATTGCTGGCACTCCTTGGCGATGCGAGGCACTTCATTTAACCGGATTTAGTTTGCTGTGCTCGAAGTTCGTGGCGCACAGTGCCACGCCTGTCAGCGCTGCCGGATGTTGCACTGTGTCTGCGTGGCGTTTGCCGTCTAGACAAGAAATTACTGCTTCTCGGCTGCACCTTTTCACGGGTTCGCTTAAAGATCTTCGTTTTAGCGTTTCTGGTGCGGTCAGGTGCAGTTTAGCTACGCTCGGCAGTTATCTAATTGCGTTGCTGCTTTTGTAAGTACGAATATGTAAATCTGTGCGCCAGACAATAAATGTACTCCGTCATTTCCGTTGCTAATTTAATATTTTCCTCGAACCATTGCCGTTGTTAAGCGTGAAGGAGTACAATGTCGCATTTATCATTTGCAAAGTACATAGTCAGAAAACAGGAAGGTAGAAATGTTTTTGGCAATCTCAGGTACTTTAGAGAAAGCAAGCAAGTTGACTCCCGCGAACTCATTCTAAACTAATGGGATAATCAGCGTTTATTCAGTGTTTGGTTGACATTGGTTGCCTCTGTTTAACTATAGCAGAAATTGCTTTATTGTTGTTGCAGAAGATAATTAGTTTGGAGTTCACGTATTTTGTGGAATTCTGAGGACTATATTCTTGTAAATTTTATAGTTTTGCTCACCTAACTGTTATATGTATAACTTAAAACTAATCAAGATGGTCAAAGACCATTTTTCTTGTATATAAATTATCAATCAGAATCATAAAGCGGGCTGAAATCCAGGTAACTGTCTGTCTGTCCGTCCGTCCATCCGTCCATGCAAACTGTAACTTGAGTAAAAATTAAGATATCAGATGAGACGTGTTCCTTGGTAAATTAATAGGAACGATCGAAGTATCTAGGGGCAACTATGGGCTGCAGAATAAAAAAAAACGGGCGTGGACGGACTTCTAACGGTTTTAATGTACATGTGCCCTAAATATTAAAGTTAGGTTATACTGGATGGCTGTCACGACCCACTTAGACCCATAATCCTTTGTAATGCCAGATGGAGATTCATTATAAGTACGAGCAGAAATTTACCTCGAGCAGGACGCCGACGCTCTTTGCGAAGTTTAATAGGGACTTGAAATCTATTTCTGATACTTCTTCCAGTCCCTTGAACTCAAAAGCTCCTAGATACATATTTAAGTCGAATTCTAGACAAGGCCGGATATAAGCAGAGGAGACATTCCAACATCTCCATGATGCCTATTTCCCTGAACTTTCTACTTGTCTAATGTCCATACGATTCTCATGGGATGCAACAAAGTTGTGACCTGTGTCTAGACCAAAAATTCTCGTGCAGCCTTATGGAGACCATGTAAGTTTCACTTCCACTCCCTAGCACATGATCTTGGCGATCTGGTATTCTGTCAGCTCTTTTGCAAACTTCTTGTGTTTCGTTTTAGGGATTTGTGTATTTTCTGAAATGATTCCGTAGGCAAGTTGGGTTAGATTCAGTAATAAGGCTGATGCAAATTCGACTTTTGTGTTACCCAAAAACCTTTTAAGGTAGTGTAAGTAAGGTGTCATGTCATATATCGACGAAGCGTTTTGAGCTTACTTCAAAATTTTAATTCGGGTAATACCAATGCCAGCCATTTCGCTAGATTCGATAAAGATATATATGTCCAGAAATTTCAATATCAGACTAGCACAATCCGGGCAATGTGGGAGGTTGTGACAAATTTATTCCGCTTTTCTTCATACAGCTATGGCAAAGAGCGGCTGTCCAAATATTTAGTCGCATGTGAACTGAAGAGTGTCCAGCAAGAATACTTATAATATCGGCGAGATTGACTTCACTAAGTGTAAGTAGCTCGGAAGACCTCTTAGGTTCACCTTGGGCTAGAAGGATTTTGCAGTTGCACCAGTTTTGGTTGTTGACCAGCATCTGCCAAGCTCGTTGGAAATCTTTAGGTCTAAAGGTTGAACGCATGAAGACATCGGAAAACCGACTCGATTCCAATCAAGTGGAATTGGGGTAAACTCATTTGCTTTGCAGTTTCCCATGACTCCGCTATGACCGAGCACCAATACAAGTTTAATATGGAAAAAGCTTGGAGTTTTTGCTATTGAAGTAATGCACAATTTGACTAATTTTGAACGCAAACAAACACAAACCCAGTTTAGCCGCTCGGCTGTCGGGGCCGGTTTAGTAACCAAGCCTCTGGCCCTTTGACAGTCCCATCAACTATTTCGTTTCCCGTGATATCCTTGTGGCCTGGAACCCAGTATTTATGTATCCACTTTCCTGCAGCCACTATGTCCATTTCAAGCGACAAATGTGACCAGTCATTAAGTTTATAGGTGCTCAACGAGTAGTAGCAAAAGCTACAGGGTCTGACCGGAGACTTAAATCTTGTAACATGGGAGCAGTTACACCAAGAAGTTGGCTCCAATATGCTTATTGGATTTGAACCTTTCGGGAGATTCGTGATGGGTGTGGTTTAAGCCTAAAGGCAGGTAGAATGAAAAATTCAGTTCAGGCTGGAGTCGCACTGGGGCCGGGTGCCGGATCCACAATAGAACAAAAATCTTAGGTCAGGCTTGAACCCATGGGTAGGTGGCCCATCCACCTGACCAATTGGAACCAAATAATACTTACAAAAAGCATGTACTATTTGAGGCGCTGATCAACGCATTGTTTTTATCTATTTGGTTTTAAGCAGCGTGGAGTAAAGCCGTCACCGGCAGGCCCTTCCGTAAAAATACAATGACTGTTGTATCGACGTATATATCGATGTTCTTTATGTCGCTTACTGTGTTTTTAATTATCTGAGCAGCTTTCCCGACGGCAAAGACTTCTGCCTGGAAGATACTGCAGTATTCCAGCAACTTGAAGGGTCATCTGAGATCAAGCTCCATGCAATAGATCCCAGCGCAAACTCCATCAGCCATCAGATACGTCCGCATAGATATTGAAAGTTCCGCTGGTGGATTGCATACTCCTGCGCCATACACCAACTTTTAACGTGACTTAGAACTGTCCAACCCAGATAAGTAGTGAGGATGTATGATCTTTTTTATCCTCCGATCTCGACCTATCGAGCTGTGGGGAGAAAGGGACGAGTGCAAATTTTCAGTTACCTTAAAACACTCAAATAGTCCTGCTCAAATGTTGATACATTAATCTGGATTTAAACGTTTCATTCTAAGCCAAAACTGTACCGTTATACATACGTATAATATGTAGCGTTGTGGCACTCAGATTTGTGCTTATTTCAGCTATTAAATGGTCTAGCATAAACGTTGTCATTCAAAGTACATAAACCTAACGAAATTCCAATTTCAACAGCAATTCCCAATGGCAAACAACGGTACATAATTTAATGTGTCACTTCGCACGCTATGCGCCGAAATTTCCACAATTTCCACATTCACGCAAACATTATTACTTCGCACACAATGTTTGAGTGGAACTTTTAATCAATTTCGCAAAGCAAACAAGCGCTGCCGCCACCACTGCCTCTGCTGCCACGCTGCAACTTTGGCTATTCCACTGCGGATAATTTCGGAATTTTCCCACAGCTCGCCAATTCATAGCGCAACACAAGGTTGCATGCGGCGACATGCGAGTATTGGATACGCTAGTACTTAGTGTTAGACTTTAATATGGATGTGAGCACGTGTTTGCACAGGCATGCACAACAAAGGGCAGCGCATCAAATCAAAAGCGTCCAAAGCAAGCAGCTAAAGACAGTTAAAGTTGTGCGCTGGCACTACAAGTGCCGAACGGGGACACGAAGCAGCCTTTGGGGGGGTGAGGTCACGGCGTGTGAATTGTCGAAATTCCATAACAATAGATTTTGCACGAATCAGAAAACTACAAGTCACATGACAGTTGGAAGTGGAGTTTAGTTGCCTGCAAACCCACACATACACACACGTGCGCTCTTTAATGCGCTCTGCAAAGAGGAACACACGAGAATTTGAGCATTTGTAAACAACAAATTTTCTGTTAGCTGCCCTACCTACTTACGTAATGCACAAATGGCAGCAAAAGTGGCTGGAAATGTGTAAGACAGCTAGCTGGGCTGAGGTGCCACTGCCTCTGCGACGCTGGTTGAGACAAGAAATATGTTGCAATTTCCAGCTGCGGGCATTTTGAGATAAAAGCCATTTACCACAACCCACCACATGAGCGATGAGGTGTATAAGGGTGCAGCTTATAACGGTATCTTTCGAGCAAAGCCACTGTTGCGCTACCTAACTTGCACACACGCACATATACACTTAATTTCAATTTCCTTCAGTACACCTTTGAACAAACGCACATTCATGTATGTACTCAACACACACACATATGCGCCTCACCGCCTTTGCCGTACTGTTATATCACGCGGTGGCAGTCATGCAAATTGGCCACGTAGGTAACCCTGTGTATGGCTGCCGGGCACGCATCGTCCGCAAAGTGGGCGTTCAAACTTTGAGTGCCGTGTACAACACGCCCAAGAATAAGTTGAAGACGAATTCCCAAACATTTCATGTTGCTGTTGCTGTTGCTGTTGCGTTGCAAGTAACAGGAAACTCGTCTTGTGCCGCTTTCAACGCGCTTTGACAAAATGTGCATGTCGGAAATTTATATTGTAAAAGTTTAAGCATTCACTTCCGGCATGGACGTCGACGACGATGCGGCCACCGACTCGGCACTGCATTGTTTGCTGCCATCAAATTGGAGCCATGGAGCCAAGCGAATCTTGCTCCACTAGCACGGCGGTGAACCGCTAAATCGGCAAGCTGACAGCGTTTGCTCGCCACCAACATGAGTGCGTCTCGCGCTCTGCTGCCAGTTCGTTGCTTGATCAATTGCTTTTTTAGCCGTTGCACAAGTTTTATTAGCCGAAAACAATGACGTGCAGCGCCAACGGCGTTCGGAGCGCAAACAAGTATTTTTATTAAGCAGCCAACACCGCAACGCAACTGTAGCAGCTGCGGCAAGTATAAACAGAGTTGCCACACAGTAGAAATGTGACATGTGCGTAGAAAAATTGTTTATGGCTCAGAAACGATATTTACGAAAGGTTTGTGTAGAGAAGGGGAGCCTGAGAAGAGGAGAGAATGACATATATACATAATATATACATAGAGATAAGTGGAGAAGAACAGTTGGAGACAAAGAGGGAAGGAAGGAAGGAGATATGGATGAATAAATAAATAAAGAAAGAATGGGAGGTAGGTAGAAATAAATATCTAGAAAGTTATAGAAAAAAATATGATATAAAATTAGAATATGTGTTAGATTTGAGTTAGTAGTGAGCATGTTAGTTTTCAGGATCGGTATTACTGAAGAAAGTAAGTATTATAGATAAGAAAATAAGAGTGGGGAAATAAAGAGAGCGATAAGTAAATAGAGAGATAGGTAGAGAACGGGAAAGAAAAATTTTTGTTCAGGAATAGATAGATCGAAACAGAGAGAAAACAAGGGAGAGAGAGACAAATAAAAAGAAAGATATATTCACATATGGAGACAGAGAAAAAGAGAGGAGATTTTGTATTTCAAACCACATTTCGTGTGCAGAATCGTTGCGTATATTGGAAAAGGCTAACGGTGATTCAGTTGATCAAAAACACAAGCCTGCGTGTGGTACAATGCCTTCAAAGACGGTCGAGAAATCGTTGATGATACTCAACTGATAAATAACGTTAGAAAGATGGCAAAAGAGCTCAGCATCTCTCGCCAGTCCGTTTGAATGATTTTGGTGGATATTTTGGATATAAAACGCTTCCTTGCTCGACTCGTCCAGATAAATATGATTTTTATTCTAAAAGTGTCCATTAACCAGGTCTCTTTGGACATGCTTGATTGAGCGAACTTCGATCCTACATTCACTGAGAGCATTATAACTGCCGATGAGCCATGGGTTTATGAGTTCGATATGCAAACAAGTCCACAATATTCGGAATGGTGGGAAATAAAAGAGCAGGAACCACAAAAACCACATCAAAGCCTTTCAAAAATCCAGGTGATGCTCAATGTTGTCGATATTCGTAGCTCGGTGCATCATATCTTTGTTCTGGAGAGACAGATGACAAATAAGGAGTTCTATTTGTCCGTATTAAGGCATTTGCGTGAGAACTTTTGTCGAAAACGATCAGAATTGTGGAAGAACAATATATGAATTTTACACGATGATAATGCAGCATAGCATCGAGCCACGATTGTGCCCGAATTTAAAGCCAAAACCACAATGAATACCATGGAACGACTACCGTATTCACCAGATTTGACTCCATATGAATTTTTCATCCGTTTTCAGTGCATCGAAGAGTTAAAACAAAATTTCCTGAATGAACTACATAAAGGCCATGCCAAAAAGTGCTTATGAAGGTTGTTTCGAAGACTGGACAAGGCGTATATATAAGAAAAAAATTTCTGCAGATACAAGCCTCTTTCAAGTGCTCGAAAAAGAGATGCACGAAGTATAATTGATGTATATAAGGTACAGACATATCATGATCTGATCAAATTTGATGCGGACTAAGAAAAGTCTATAATATACTACTGTGATCAAATTGAAAGGTGAATTTTGTTGAAGAATTCACTTTTAGAGCCTCACAAAACTACGCGTATCTCAAATACTAATTAATATTTTGATGTGAAATTTACCATAGATATCACTAGCAGTACTACCAACTTACAGAAAAATTTGCCGTATAAATTAAAAATTTGATCACAGTAGTAAGTATATAATAATTTCCAAGACATACATAGATGTTTAGGCGTAGGCGAAGTCAAGCGTCAAGTAAAGATAAGCCAGAGGTAAAGTAAGGTTAAAAACATTTTTAGTATAGAAATAAGAAAGATCTTACATCTTTCAATAAACAATGCTAAAAAGATTAAAGGATTTCGGTTATCGTATTTCTTCTGGCACTCTTGAGAAGCCGACTTATTTATTGGAAACTTTATTGTCTCATATTTTCAAGCATTTGCTTCGAAGTTGAATACAATTTTAATATAACTGGCAACTCTGCAAAAGTTCGGTAAGCCAGCACGCATCTCCACTCGCACTCGCTTCGTACGAGTAGTTTGAACGCACAACGTCGCGAGAATGCCCGCAGCTGCATTGTTCTCAAGCACACATTGTTGCGGTTGTTGTTGTATTTATAATTTGCAAGCGTTTGTGCATTCAACAAGCATTTGATATCGACACAGGACCCCGCCGATCAACTACACGTATTAGCTTAATGCCACAGCTGATGCCAGATAGCTCATTTATATATGTAAAATTATAATACTTATACCATATACAGGGTTTTCCAATACGAGTGATATGATTTCTTAAAGAAACATACTAAATGTTAAGGAAATTCAATTGTATTTTATATAAGCTGAAGTACAATCGATACAAGTTCCGAAGATAACATCACTCAAATGGCCTCCAGGATTTTTTTTGCAGAAATGAATTCAATGAACCCAATTTTTGAATACTTTTTCCACTAAATCAAGTCGTACGCCATAAGTAGCACTTTCAATATTGACTTCTAAAGCTGGAAGAGAGTCTGGTTTATTGCTAATCTCCAATGGTTTCAAATAACCCCGCAAGAAGTAGTTTAATGGTGTAAAATCACAACTTCTTTGAAGCCATTCATTGTCACAATTTCTTGAAATAATCGAATCTCCCAACTTCTCTCACAATAATTCGGTTGTTTCAAGTTTTGTGTGGCACGACGACACATCTTGTTGGAACAAGATGTTGTAAAAATCAACTTCATCCAATTGCGGCTATAAAAATTTGTCTATCATCGATCTCTACTGTTTTCTATTGACAGTAACGGTGTCTGCTGGTTGTGGTTCGTGACAGTCCCACTTCTTAAGAACGTCTTGGAGTCTACAAGTTATGGTCTTCAGCAATACTTTCCTTAACGGCAGCAATATTTTCAATGCTTCTACACTTAAAAATCATATCATTCCTATTGGAGATCCCAGTATAAAAGTTAGAAGATCGGCTTCTTCTCCATCAACGCCATTATTTAGCTTCTACAAGTACAGGCTTCGCGCCTTGCTTTTCAACAAATTAACAACTGCTGTATTTCAAGTATTTCTATTTAACTGAAACGTTTTTTCCACATGATGCAACAACTTTTCCAACAACTTTTCGCATGTGGCAAGGTTTTCGGCCAAGCGTGGCAGCTAATCATTATAGAGTGCAGGGTTTGAGGGTCCACAGGTTTATATCTGCATCTGAATCCCCAAGAATTCAACATATTTGGTTTCAGCAAGCAACATTTTTGATCACATACACACACATATATTATACATACATGTACACACTTATGGTGCAAGAGCTGGAAGCTAGTTCGAGCATGGCTTCTAATAGCGCTTGCTTGATGTGGCAGCCGCGGCTAACGGAACTTTTCACTAAAATAACAAAGTAACGAAGATTAAATGCGGGCAAGCACACACACGCACACACTTATAAATGTTTATGGTGAAACCACACGCGCATTTTATGGCGGAAAATTATGTTACGCCTGCACTTGCTAGCATTGCCATACAAATACGCACGCTTCTAGCTCAGCTGATGTGTTTTGAAAACGTTTTATGCGTGGTTGCGGCTGTGGCTACGCTGGTTTTGTGCAACATGCAACCAATGTTGATGTTGACTTTGACGCAATTGCTGATTTTGATTTATTGCCAGTGAACTGCACGACGCCCTTGGCGTTCTCGGCGTGTGTGAAGCGTTTAATGCCAGCGCGCACATTTAATTAACTCACACACAAATGCTAGTACAAGCGTGTGTGTGTGGTTGTGTGTGTGGTTTTGTTTATAAGTAATCACAGTGCATGCTCTCGATATTTATTACGAATTGTTGTCAATATAAGTGCGCTACAACTATTTAAATATTAGTGTTAATCATAAATGATGAATTATGTTGTATGCATTCGATCATTAAATTAAATGGCCAATCAACAAGGCAAGTGTAAAAGTGGCACTTAAATGGAGATATCCATAAATGCATAACTAAACACTTGCGATGAAAGCCGACAAGAGTCTCATATGTGTTCGAATATCAACATTTCACCATTAAAAGCCACTAAAATCCATGAACCGCCATTTGGAAGCTATACATAGATTAATAAAAATTATGATTCTAATCAATTGGGAATAACTGTAGTAGTAAATGTATTAAAATAGCGGCTTAATAAATATTTTAATTAAAATTCGGAAAATTAACTGCATACATTAAGGAAAAACGATATGGAAATATTACGGTGCTTCATTAATTTTTAATAATAATAGTTGTGCTTATACCATACATACGTGTACGTATAGATATCATTTGATCAAATTTGACCCGGACTGACAATAATTATAAATATAAATATACCCGAGAACAACAACCTGAAGTCAATGACCCTTGGTTTACATTCAGTGGAAACATCAATCATCATTGAGATTTGTTTACTTTTAGCGCGGACAACCACCGGAAATCAATGACAAGTATTAAGTTATAAGTATAAGTATAAGTATAAGTATAAGTATAAGTATAAGTATAAGTATAAGTATAAGTATAAGTATAAGTATAAGTATAAGTATAAGTATAAGTATAAGTATAAGTATAAGTATAAGTATAAGTATAAGTATAAGTATAAGTATAAGTATAAGTATAAGTATAAGTATAAGTATAAGTATAAGTATAAGTATAAGTATAAGTATAAGTATAAGTATAAGTATAAGTATAAGTATAAGTATAAGTATAAGTATAAGTATAAGTATAAGTATAAGTATAAGTATAAGTATAAGTATAAGTATAAGTATAAGTATAAGTATAAGTATAAGTATAAGTATAAGTATAAGTATAAGTATAAGTATAAGTATAAGTATAAGTATAAGTATAAGTATAAGTATAAGTATAAGTATAAGTATAAGTATAAGTATAAGTATAAGTATAAGTATAAGTATAAGTATAAGTATAAGTATAAGTATAAGTATAAGTATAAGTATAAGTATAAGTATAAGTATAAGTATAAGTATAAGTATAAGTATAAGTATAAGTATAAGTATAAGTATAAGTATAAGTATAAGTATAAGTATAAGTATAAGTATAAGTATAAGTATAAGTATAAGTATAAGTATAAGTATAAGTATAAGTATAAGTATAAGTATAAGTATAAGTATAAGTATAAGTATAAGTATAAGTATAAGTATAAGTATAAGTATAAGTATAAGTATAAGTATAAGTATAAGTATAAGTATAAGTATAAGTATAAGTATAAGTATAAGTATAAGTATAAGTATAAGTATAAGTATAAGTATAAGTATAAGTATAAGTATAAGTATAAGTATAAGTATAAGTATAAGTATAAGTATAAGTATAAGTATAAGTATAAGTATAAGTATAAGTATAAGTATAAGTATAAGTATAAGTATAAGTATAAGTATAAGTATAAGTATAAGTATAAGTATAAGTATAAGTATAAGTATAAGTATAAGTATAAGTATAAGTATAAGTATAAGTATAAGTATAAGTATAAGTATAAGTATAAGTATAAGTATAAGTATAAGTATAAGTATAAGTATAAGTATAAGTATAAGTATAAGTATAAGTATAAGTATAAGTATAAGTATAAGTATTAGTATAAGTATAAGAAATAATAACTAACACAGCGCCAGAATAAGCGTAAATGAAGTGACGAGGTGAAACTAGAGAGAAATTACTGCTGAATACCACATCGAAAAGGCTCTAGAATACATATTTAGAAAATGCTCTTGAAGTGAACTTGGGTTTTTCTGGATCTGCTCGTCTTCACTAGGAAATAAAAAATCTATCCGCCCGAGAAAAAGGAACGCAACTCTCTTTATAAAGAACCGCAACAGATATCTCGGGATAGTCTTGGAGAGCAAACTGCTGAGTAACACAACAAGGATGAAAGAGAAAGAAAGCCAGCAAAGCCTTACCTATATTATATTTGTGAAGGCAGACTCTCGGCACAACGTGAGAGATTTCGTCATCTTTCATGAACTAGAATTACACAACGATTATAAGTCCAATTGTACTCCACGGTGAACGAAGGGTGGCTTTTGGAGTGGGGATATACCGCCCATAGATAGGCACATAGCAGTATTTTAAGTGGGCGAGCCAATGTAGTACTCCTCCACCTAAGTACTAGAGAAATAGTAAATATTCTGGAATTTAATATTCGCTCCAACTAAGTGGCCTTTCATACACAATACAACCTATTTATGTGCATTAATACAAATAACTTAATATGCCACTTAACATTTCTGAAATGCACTCCGCTTTATTTCACTGAACTCAACCGTTATTCACAGTTATTGCAACTTAATAAATGTGGAACAAACACAGTTTAAAGTTTCACGAGCTGCATAAATTTACTCTAATATACTCAGGCTTTTGACTCGACTGCCCTCCATTTAATCCGTTCGTTAAAATAATTCTGTTGACAGTCCACTTACCTGGCTGTTGGCAGTGGCCAAAAACTCTTACAATTTCCCAGCCAATTATTCTATCAAGCATGGCCCGTATTTATCCGCTCAGTCAGTTTATGGACTCGCTCAACGAATTACACCGAAATTTCATTAGTTTATGACATAAAAGCATTTTTCATATTCGCTGACATAGTTGAGTTGAAAATAATGTTCGTCAACTGCCAAACTTCTATGGCATTTATATGTATTTTTGGCGTGCTCGCAACCCATATGCCATGTATTAACAGTTTGAACGGGTGTAACAGGGTTGTCACATAAGCATGAGGTGCTGTTTAAGTGTGATATGAGAAGGTGGCAGGAGCTGGAAATATTCAAAAATAAAATAATTTTATTTCATGCTGAAATTGTGAAACTTTTTAAAAATAAAATAAAAATATTTAGAAATATCTGCATTGAAATATATCTCAGTTAGTAGGCCAGGCATATTTTGAAAAAAACATTATTTTATGCTTCTTAAGATATTGCTATCTAACCTTGCTTAATATAGAAAGTATCATATTTTTTTTATAACTTGAAAAGGGTATATCGAGTTGTTCGTAACGCTCAAACGAAAACGTAAGAGAACAGATGAATGATCAGCCTGACGACCTCAGTCGATTTAGTCATATACTATACGTCTTGACAGTACATATGCGAATAAGTCCCTAAATTTTTGAGATATCGCTCTGAAATTTTACACACATACTTTTCTCCGCAAGGGCCTACTTACTTGTGGCAACCGCTGATATCGGACTACTATCGCGCATAGCTGTCATACAAACTGAACGATTGGGATCAATTGGTTGTATGGAAAACTTTTTCATTTGATGAGATATCTACACGAAATTTGGCGTGAGGTATTGTCTGAAGCAATGGTACAATAACCGAAAAATATATTTCGATCGGATGACTACCATATAAAGTAACCGATAAAATAGCTTTTTTTTACAAAAAAAAATATTTTTTTTATGTTCTTAATATTTTAATGGTTTTAAAAATCAATTTAATTCTCAGGTGTTCTTTAACTACAAAATAGTTATAAAATCAAACTTTTGTTCGGAGATTTCAAACTCCTGTCTTTCACTGTAACAAATGTATATACTATACATAGAAGAATATTTTTAAATGAGTAGTTGGAAATATCATATATCATAATTCGACTCTAAAAAAACACCCTTTCTAAATTATGTGCATATTAATGAACATTTGACTGAGCACACTTGTAAATGATATTCGCATGCCTTATTGATGTGGACGGAACATTTAAAAAATGTTTGCTGGTCGCAAAAAAAAATATTTCGCATTCAGACATATGTTGGTATGTACATAAGGGTGGTCACCAAATGAAAGGTACATTATTTTATGCAAAGCAGCAGCTCAATTGGTAAGCCGTCGTTGCCTGACACTACAAGTAAATTTTCCAACCGATTGCGGTAGAGGTTCGTCTATAGCACCTCAAAGTTTTAGCAACTTAGAGCCAAACTCGTTAAAATCATATGCAAAGGTCAGCTATAAATATTATAGTTATGAATTTTCATAAAATTATATACAATACGACGCCGGTGTCACATAGCCGACAATATTCTTTAAAAGTTCCACCGTCATTGACGTTCATTGTCCACATAGAAATACATATGAAGACCCTTGAGTACGCCGCCAATGAAAATATGTACGAGTACTTGGCTAAATAGCGGTGTTGTAAAATCAGACTGCACAATTTTATTATTTTTTTCATTTTCTTTCACATAATTTCAGTTTTTATTCATAACTTTCGCATGTTTCTTTTTTTTATTTTGCTTCGCATGCCACTATTTCATTCGCATAGAGTTCGTGGTCAACCGGATGTGCATGCAGTTGTTCGCTGTTCGATTGGGTCAGTTCAGTTAAGTTCCGATTCATTTTTGCAATGCAATTTTAATTACGTGCTTCATGTTGCCAGCTGCGCTAACGAGCAAACCGTTTCGAGTGTTATGTTGTTGTTTTGTTTGTTCTGCTCACCGACTCGCATTCGCAGTTTTTCTTTTCATATTTAGTTGAATGGTAAAAATTTTTACATTTCGAACTTTTACTTCCTCTAGCATATGTGCAGTTATTTGTGCAAGCTTCATAGAAAGCTTATAAAGAATATATGTATAAATATATATGTATGTATGAAAGCGCCTTCATTTACTATTCCGAACAAAAATAGTGAACCTGGGGCAGAAAATATTATTAGAACTGTCATTGCGCCTTAGAATCTACATAGTTGTACTTTTATTCAAGAGTAACCGAAAAATTTATAGTGTCGTGTTCGAATGGCATAAGGTTAGTGAAGTATTTCTGTAAGTTTCAACTTCATATATTGGGAATACTAGGGGACTAGAAATATTCGCAAGCTGATTTCATCTATTTTTTGCATCAAAATACATTTTGAACAGTAAAGGAAATTCTCTCAGTTTTATTACGGTACCTACTTGACCGACATATCGTGCTCAAATGACAATGATCAAGATATATGGGATCAGGTAAAAGTATCAATCTGAACTTACACATTAATGACCAACCTTTCTCTTAATTTCATGCATACGAAGGCTGGAATTTTATTATTTATTTTAAGTTTTATAATTCAAAGCAAAGGAATGATCGTTGAGGTCAATGACACGTTTGTTTACCTTTAGCGAGGACAACCCCCGGAGGTCAAGGAAATGATGTCAGGTCACTGACTCTTTTGTTGGCATCTAGCAAAGACATCAACCCATGGATAACAATCGAAACCAATGACTCTCTTGTTTACATTTGGCGAACACAACAATCATCAATGAGGTGAATCACCTTTTTGTTTACCTTTAGCGAGGACAAACGCCCCAGGTCGATCACCTTAGATGAGGTCAATTACCATGTAGTTCACATTTAGAGTGGAAAATAGCCATTCTGAGAATCCCTTTTGTTTATATTTATCGTGGTATACAACCAAAACCAAAGGACCTGGCCTTTATGGAGATCAATTGGTCCCTTTGCGAGGACATTTAGCGAGGACATCAATCGTAGATCACTGAACTTATGTGAAGTTTTTTACTCCTTTCTTTACCTACCTTATCGTGGTAAAAACATCCTTGAGATCAATATATCTTTAATTTACTTTTAGCAAAGTCAACAACTCCCAAGTGGAGTCTATGATTTTTATGGTTGTTAACTTCGCTATGGATTATTGACAATTGTGGTAAAGTTTCGAACTGTTTTGATTCAAACTTGTTAGGAAAACATGGAAGATTGTAAGGCGTCGTAAAAAGGAACCAATAACCACTACTATGGTGGCTTTGAAAAATAAGACAGTTTAACGTTGAAAATGATTTTTAAGTAGAGTTACATTTTCCATAATTTCAACTGGCTTACTGGCTATACTTACGAATACAAAACTCTATTCATACTCTCGAAGGTAGTAAGAGAACAATTTTATTTTTTCTTTCACCTAAGCTTGCAAACTAATACGCTCGACCTTGCAAAAATGGATTCTTCAAAAAAATTCTAAAACGAATTAAAGAATAATAATAATTATTATACCTAAATTAATAAAAATCAAGAGAAGGCAGTGCCAAGATATCTACACTTAATATATTGAATATTTGAGAAAGATGTCAGGCAGAAAATCGGAATCATTTCATTGAGAAAGGGAGTTTCATATCAAGTTGAATGAAGAATAAGTGATATGTTATTTACACTGATTGAGGCTTAATAAAGACAAATTTCAATTATTTGAATTACAAAATGGTGCTGAATAAATGAGTCCATAAATATATTTAAATGGACACATAATGATTGAATGAGTGGTATTATTATCACATTGATCATTGCAATGACCAACACCATAACGTTCCAATACAAAAATATATTGCATTTTTACCACTTTATGGACTCACTTACAAATGATTCGGCAGTTTGTTGCATTCGGTTGCTGCAACGCAAAAAATGTTGCGCCGTCTGGTTATCTTATGCCCATTGTTGCGGCTGCGGTTGCACACTTTTCACTTTTGTGGTCGAAAGAACGGTGGAAGAGGTGCCTCACATACGCACCACACACCACACACACCAGTTTAATTATTCATTTGGGTTAACGCGATAAATATGAATATAAATACATGTCTACGTATGTGTATATGTGCCAGCCTATATGTGTATGCATAAGTATGTGTCGGGCTGTTCATTGTTTACCCGCTGCGGTCGGCGCCTTTGTCACGCGCTGCTTTACACGTGCAGCACGCGTGCAGCCCAACAACATCTTATTTTACCGCAGCAAAGTGAATTAATTTTCACTTTTTCCCCAAACGCCCGCACGCGGCAATGGTATAAATATGCAAGGCATGCGATTTTTGTTGTAAATGTTGTATTGCCATATTTCGCATGTGTGCGTGTGTGTATATTTGTAATTTATTTAAATATTATGCCTTGTTTTTTGCTCAACAAATTGTATTTTTTCGCAGATTTACTTTCACCTACTGTCACATTGGTGACTGCAACGCGGGTGCTCATTAATATGAAGTGCATTAATTACGCCGCCACATCAATGCAACACACACACGCTTAACCATTTGCGGCACATTCGTATATATTTATGTGTTGTAGTTGTTGTGGCAGCTGTTGTAAGCCACTAACCGCGTTTCCGCCAATCTGACTACACTTCACTGGCTGTCGCATTCCCCTCCGGCCACCACAGAATTTCCGCCAGTTATTCATACGCCTATCAATAAGTATTAATTGAACACATATCAAGCCATGCAAAAAAACTAGTTGGCTTGTTCATTAAATTATTTTGCTTTTTTTCGCATTACAACTTTTAACAATACAAAGCCGAAATTGTTTATCGACTATGCGCAAGTTATTTCCACAGCACGTATACGCCATGCCGTCCCTATTTACTTGTATACCAACATAAAAATCGCTTGTGCCAACACACCGCACTATTGTTGCAATTTTTTGCATAAACAATTTGTGTATGTTGCCTGTCAAGTTTTATAACAGTAACTTGCCGCACTTGATACCTTGTTAAGCACACACGCACACGAAGCTTGATGAAGGTGCTGTTGTTTGTAAGCCGACACGCCGCACATACATAATGCAGTACAGCATGCTTGTCAACGTTGCCCATGGCAATTAGGTGTTGCAGCAACAGAAATCAAGATTGTTTAACGCAACAAAAAAAGCGGCTATTTTCATAATTGTGCAGCAAGCGCGTTGAAATGTGGCAAATTGTCATTGCACGTTCGGAATTTTTATGTTTGCAAATGGAAAAAAAGGAAAATCCATTTAAGCGCATTACTTTAACGGACTGCATATGTTTTGTGTATTTTGTTTTTCTTTAAATTGTATTTTGAGTTATATACAAAGCGTGTACTCTTTAAAAATTTATTTCTTTTTATTCATACCTACATATTGGTTAGTCGAAAAAGTTTTTTTCGTATTTTGCCAATGACTGTCGTTGTAGTTGTATATTTCCAGTGCTCCCAATCACATTGTGTCATATCATATAGTTTTGGAAAGGTGAGACTTTAGGCTTCACTTATTCAGAAAAAAAGGAGTTCGAAAAAATCTGTTCAAAAATTAGTGAAAATAATGAAGAAATTCGCTAAATTTTGAAATATTTGTATAAAAAGGAAAGAATGGCACGGAAGCCTCCAATGAAATTTGTGAAGTTTACGGAGACGGCGCTGTTTTAGTTCGTGTAGCACATCAATGGGTCGCTCGATTCTGTTCTGGAAATTTATTTATTTACTTACTGGTATACAATAAGTATACAATAAATGTAAAAATAAAAAAATAAGTTGAAGTTTTATTAGAAATACAGAAAAATTCTTTTGGACTACCGTATACTTATATAGCGTATGTAATAGCGAAATTCTTTCAATTGGGTTTTCGGAACCTTGTCTTAGTTCCCCGGGAGCAAGCAGGATATAAGAGCAAGACATGGAGACTTAGTCTTATCAATGTATCAGTCACAAAAATACCTTTCTTCTTTAACTTCCATAAATCGCCTATGAGGAGAACCTATCTATAAATTTGAAAAAATTAAGGACTTGGTATCTCAGCACCAGCATAAATTCTACTAATATTATTCTAAGATTGGCAGAATAATTCTTGCTAACAGACGCTAATTTGGGATGGGAAGGCAATTATGCAGCAGATTTTTTCCTCGAGGAACAAAAATAATGCAATATAAGTCTCTCATTACTCCCATCCTTCTTATTACACAGCACAGAAACATGGGCGATAACGACCCGAGATGAGAAACACTTAGAGCATTCGAGAGGAAAGTTGTTAGCAAAATCTTTTGAGCCGTTGGTGTGGGCAATGAATAGCGAAGAAGATGGAATCATGAATCGTGGGAGTTCTATGGCTGCATGAATATAGTTAAGCGCATTTAGATCCAAGGAATGTACGGGTTCAGCCATATTGTTCACGTGCAAGTTGATTTTCCAGCAAAAAGCTTCTTCAATTTGTGTGTGACCTGCAGAAGATAGAGACAACTGCCGAAGTTTTGCGTATTCGGCTTGGACTGACCCACGATTCTAGTGTCAAAGACGAAATAGAAGAAGTGTATAAAAAGTTTCGAGTAGGTTCTGACTATAGCCTATCCCAAAAATCCTTCCGTTCGGTTAGCTTGAGAGTAGGTACATCGGACGATAAGCACTTAAGATAAATATTTAAGATCCTTAAAATAAAACAAAAAACTAATTTGTAGCTAAAACTTATGGGAAAATTTAAGGAAAAAGCAACGAAGCCATCGACACAATTGGTGCCGAGATGAGTAAGGGCTTGAAGGTCATAGCCCAAATGGCGATATCGATTAACCTAGAGACACTCTTTAAGAGGAGGTACCAGAAAGCGTCACAGGAACCCACGAGGCTCCACAGAATTAAGTTAACAATTAAGGAAGGTACCAAGAAGCTGGGAGTAATTATGGGCAGCAAGCTCACATGAAAACTTAATGTGGAAGAGAAGATGGGAAAGGAAATGGTGCTCTCAACGCACGTAAGAAGCTATTAGACTCAACATTTAGCGAAACACCTTCCCACCGATAACTTTACAGAATATCGCAAAATCTAATACAGGAAATTGTTGGAGCGGATATTGTGGCTCAGCATAACGCGATTACCAAATAAATTAAAAATTATTCAACCTAATACCATTTGACATTTTAGTGGAAAACTCGGCGGCGAAATCAGCTGCAAGATTGGCGACTTGAGGGAAAAATTCCACAGAACCTTCGTCCATAGCTTGATTAGCAAGAGAAAAGTGGATAAAATAGACTACATATCCGTACGCTTTAAAACACTAAAAAAGACGATCAACAAGTTAAATCTGCGAGAATGAAATCATATGCAGCAAATTCAACCAAGTGATGAAAGTTCTCCGACTGTCATTCACTTCCGGTCTTAAACTAAGTATTTTCTGGGCATCCAAAGAACATCCGTTCGAAGGCCAGCTAAAGTAAGAAGCGAACCATCCATGCCTCCCCAGGGTTATGCGCTGAGTTTGGGACCCGCCTCGAAAAAAACGAATCCACTGAAAAGAATACAACAGCCTCGGATGGGAGACCCTCTTTTGATGATTATCATGACAAATCCAGGATTAAGATTTAAGGGCATTGACCTTGAATATTCGGTCCCTTAATTAGGAAAGTCCAGTTGGTTGATGGGACAAGAACTGAGACGAGTAGGTTCTTGCGGCATTCATTACAGTGGCTATATATAGTAAAGCAGCAAAAATGCGGTATAGGATACGTGTGGGAGAGAGAAGCGAAGTTCTTCAACATATCACTGATTTGCGCCCACGCCCCGACAGAAGAGAATGACGATGTGACCAAAGATGGCTTCTATAAGTGCTTGGATCGCACCTATGAGAACAGCTCCCGCCACGATTTCAAAATCGTGCTTGGTAAAATCGTCAGGGTTGGTGAAAATGGCATCTTTGACATAAGGGTCGGTAAATTTAGAATCCTTAGAAAAAGGTTGACGGTATATTTAGTAAATTTCAGCTTGTATTAAACACTTTGGGCTACTCTTTAAACTACAATTTTAGGCTGACCCTTGACCATCCTACACACGCCACAATCATATTATAGCAAACATGATGCCGCTCCTGCACATGTTTCTCAAACACTCATACACTAAATTGCAGCGTCTACATAGGACACACGAGAAGTTGGCCGAAACTGGCTTGTTGCAATCCCGAGCTTTGACTTTCAAAACAAGAAATTGCACCTGGTAAGGACCGTTGTACGCTCGCTCATTAGAGTGAACAACATGTTAATGCCGTTATGTTTCAATAAATTACGATTGCGCCAACAAGCGAAATTGCCAACACCACCCGCACAGCAGTTCAGCTAAGAACTATACACCACTACCCAAATTGGATATGGTATGAAATGTTGCTTGTGCGCCATGTGCGCGTGTGTGAGTGCTGTGGCAAGGCAAAGTACAAGCACGCCATGCATTGGAACATCTTTTAACGGTGGCAAGTAATTGCCGATCGCTGGCTCACATGCAAAATAGTAGCGTGCGAGTGTACGACTACAGTCCAGTCGGAAATTCGAGTCTGGAGCGGGATTCTGACACTCTTGATTAGAGGCGAACTACAACACAGCTGCCACAGCACGCAGGGCAGGCAGCGCTGATAGGAGTAGAGTGTACATGTTGTTGGCATAATTAAAGCCGTTACCGATGCTGGCAGCGAGCACTGTTTCAGCAGCAGCTGAGCAATGTCAGCTTGTGAGCCAATAAAAGGCAACTACGTGTGTAAGTGCCTAGCCGTAAGTGCAGAGCAATGCACTTGCTAACAGATAGATGGTATATTAACAAGCAGTGCGGTTACTTGCCGCTTTCCCCTCACGCCGCTTGCAATCAAACGATTTTCTTTGCATTTCGTTAATTTTGTTTCTGCCATCGAGCTGACAAGTAGCTATGCCTTTCACCACTTGCAAACGTGCCTACAACTACTACTGTGTCTACATGGGTATGTGTATGTGTGGGTGTGTGCCAAGTGTGGGCTTAGTTCTGCCAATATTTTCATTTTATTTCTCTGCTCTGCACTTTTTCTCACATAAGGTCACCTTTTCTCATTTCTTTTCGACACAAATTTATACCTTTTCCCCACGGTTGCTCACTTTGGCGATAAAACGTATACGTAGTGGCACCCCTCCGCACCCATATGCCACGAATTTGTGCATTTAGGTCATAGGAAAGCTGTTTTCGATGTATTTATTGGACTGTGATAAGCTTATGCTGCAACTGCAGGCAATGAAAGTGGCGCTGGAATGTGTGCAGCATTTTGGACCAATGGAGCGAATTCACTTGAAGCAGTAAGGCATTCGACTGAAGGAAGGTATCTTTAGACCTTTGATTAATGTTACATGCATGTATTAGGGTGTGTCAAAATAATTATAAATTTTTTTGCTTGGTACTTTGAAAAGTAGTTATAATTTTTTAATTAAGTTAAGCGTTTGCGAGATATTTCATCTTAAAAAATCAATCCATATTAGGGTGGGTCAAAAAAAGTAATATTTTTTGCTTGGTGCTTTGAAAAATGGTTATAATTCTTTGATTCAGTTAAGCGTTTATGAGATATTCATACTCAAACATCAACGTTTATTAGGGTGGGTCAAAATAAAACTTTTTTTGCGCTTGAACTCCGTAAACTTGGTTGGTGGACACTTTTAAGAAAGGTTCTTCAATAATCAGCTCTAAGTCGTAACGGGAAAGTCTTTCCCCTAACGGTTTTTTATTTTTTTTTTATCAGCTGGAAAAATTTGTATTTCGCTTCCAACTATTTTCAAAAATATTTCATTTAGTAGATTTTGTACAAAATTTGATGCCCTTCAAAAAGGGTCTAAACCGATTTTACGTAGTATAAGAACCTATTTTACAGAGTACCGATCAAATAAGTAATTAGTAGTTTTTACTAACACATTCGAGGATATTGAGGGTAACATGGGTTTGCGGTTTCAACAATATTTTTTATACTTCTTAAACTCACAACATATCCAAAATATTGTCCTAAATTTTCAAGTTGATCCAGTAATAGTTTCGGAGGTAAGCCTTCATACTTGTGCGGTTGAGGTTAATTAGGCAAAGTGCGCCGTGATTAAACGCGTTTTCTCGAAACTGTGCTTTTGAAGTCGGCTTTAAGATTTCTCGAGAACTAAGTACTCATTTTATATTCATTAAAAATTTATTCAAGCCTTTGAGATACATTTTGTAAATACTTGGACGAAGAATTTTTCTTCCATTACAGCTATTTGAAAAAAAGAACAAAATATCGCAAAATTTTTACATAAATTCCATATTTTTGTAAAAATTCTGCCAAAAATCCAATTTTTATTTTTGTTTCCTTCGTCCAAGTTCCAGGTTAACCATTTTCCCTTTAGATAATCCTGTAAGGAGTTATCCTGTCAACGCCGGCGCATCTCTTTTCCGAAAGGACAACGAAAATGGCGTCCCAATGGCCGAGTTTAAAACATTTTTTCCAAAAATTTCAGAGTTTCTTTGTTAATAGTGTATTTTTGTAACAATGAAAAATTCTAATAAAATATTTATTTTTATATGAGATAAAACATTGTTGAAAAAGGCTTTTTTACCCCAGGTAACCCATTAAAGGGTTACTTAAATATACTGGATATTCTAATGCAGCCTTGTGCACTGATCACCCGAATTTGAAAACTGAAAGAGCACTATAGTGATGATATAGTGATCCTACAGTAAATATACTTCGGTAAGTTCGTAGTGGTTTTGTCTGTTCGTCCGTGCAAGCTGTAGATTGAGTAAAAATTTAGGTATTTTGATGATACAATCTTTTGATAAAAAAGTATGAAAAAATTCGTAGATAAATGTAATCGAACCACTGCCACGCCCACAAAACACCAATAAAATGCCATCCCTGACACAGGGATTCAGAGTAGCAGGGGGCATCTGTGAGCAAAAAAATTTTTAAAAGGTGGGCGTTGCCCCCACCCTTATAAGTTTAATATACGTAAATCCTAAACCAATAAAACTACAACAATCGAATTCGCCTAGGGTAAATACTGTATGAACTGCTATCGACACTTTGAAAATTCATAAAATCGGATAATAGTCCGCTCACTCCCCATATAGCGGTACTGTTAAAAACTACTAAAAGCGCAAATAGTAAATGCGATCTCCGAAATGGTATAAGAGGAGCCGAACGATGAGCATGGCATCGCCCTCTTGAGTGAAATCAGATATCTCGAGACACGCTCGACCAATTCCAGCCAAATTTGGTACGTGACATTCCTCTGACATGTTTAACAGTGTGAAAATGAGTGAAATCTAAACACAGCCACGCCTACATCCCATGTATCGCAAGTTTCAATTCTATTTGATAATCCATTACATAAAACAATAAGAAATTGATATAACGGGATAAACTTTAGCAACAGTAATCCCTTGAAAGTATGTCACCTTAAAAATTACCCAAATCCAACCAAAATTGTTCAAGCCCCTATTACCGAATATGTAAACCCCAGTGTCTATAACTGACTTTTGACCGATAGTTTTTGGCAATGTATGAGATATATATCTGAAATTCAGAAAGAATACTTCCCTGAAAATATTACCTCTGTGCATTAAAAATTGGATGAATCGGGTCAATATTTTCCTGGGGCCCCATATACCTAGTATAAAGATTTTCGAACTTCCGAGGGACTTTATACCGGAAATATCGCAGCCAATATGTAAGTTATCTTAATAAAATTAAATTTCCATATTTTTGTGAAACTAAGAGAGAGTATGATTTTGTATAATGGTGTACTTTTGTACTCGTACTTGTAATCTTTGCAAGTTGAAAGAGTATCAAATGTTCGGA
>CM050323.1:53016468-53036572 GCA_027475135.1 Bactrocera correcta
CAATTTCTTGCGATTCCGCGGTGGCCTGGCACCTATACCGGCACCAAAGATACTCGATGCTATTGGTTAGTAATGAGGTTAGGCATTCGTTGACCAGCCCTGCACTGTTATTGAGTTCAAGGCTAGTATTGCCTTCTGCTATCTGAGTGGATGGTCACTTCTCCGAAGGAGACTGCCCTCTGGAGCAGTAAGTCTACTGCTATCTTAATGACTGCAACCTCGGCCTGGAAATCACTGCAATAGACAGTAAGTCTGGAGACGTAGTTGGTAGAGAGCTCCTGAGAGTAAACCCACCTCCACCAATTTTCGTCCAAAGCTTTCACCCATCTGTAAAGAAGTTTACTGCCTCTATCCTCCAATGCCTTCTTCCAACTTATCACTCTCTCGCCAGTATATGGGCAGAGAAGGAGCCGCAAGAGTTCGGTTTGGCGACTCCATGATCCTAGTGATCCGGTATGAAATCAAAGTGAGTGAAGATTTCCGAGTGTTCAGACATGTCTGCTTTTAGGATGAGTCTGAGTTTTGAGTCTGATAGCAACTTTCGCAGCCCTCCACGACGTCTACGGGCGATACGTGCAAGATGGCGTTAAGTGCCATGGTTGGAGTGAACTTTAGTGCACTACACATGCTGATAAGCGCCGCAAGTTGAACGCTCCCGAGTTTTTTGCAAGTGTAGTTTTTTCTAGAGCCCCCCGCCATATAAAGACCCCATAGAACCTAATGGGCTTGAGATATTGATATTTTGACAAATTCGAACAGATTTCTGAAGCCTAAAATCATCGATTTCGTTCTGAAAGCTACGTAGCGAGCTCATTGGAAATTTTGAGCTTCTCTAGCGTGATAATGAAACGATTGGTTCTGTGACCTAAATTATTTAGTCTGTAGAACCACATACAATGTTACATATAGACTACTTGTCAGCTCTGACTAAGCGTAGGCGAGCTTCGACAGTGTTGCCTTTTGGTGTAAAAGTAGTAGCAACTTTGTTCAAAAATTTGCGTGCTTCAGCCTTATTTCGCACAAAGATTGCTTTCAGCAACAATGACTGTGGCATGCCCCAGCGTCGTACTACACACGCATATAAGGGGTGATTTTTTTGAGGTTAGGATTTTCATGCAGTAGTATTTGACAGATCACGTGGGATGTCAGACATGGTGTCAAAGAGAAAGATGCTCAGTATGCTTTGACATTTCATCATGAATAGACTTACTAACGAGCAACGCTTGCAAATCATTGAATTTTATTACCAAAATCAGTGTTCGGTTCGAAATGTGTTTCGCGTCCGTGTCCGATGAGCGATGAGGCTCATTTCTGGTTGAATGGCTACGTAAATAAGCAAAATTGCCGCATTTGGGGTGAAGAGCAACCAGAAGCCGTTCAAGAACTGCCCATGCATCCCGAAAAATGCACTGTTTGGTGTGGTTTGTACGCTGGTGGAATCATTGGACCGTATTTTTTCAAAGATGCTGTTGGACGCAACGTTACGGTGAATGGCGATCGCTATCGTTCGATGCTAACAAACTTTTTGTTGCCAAAAATGGAAGAACTGAACTTGGTTGACATGTGGTTTCAACAAGATGGCGCTACATGCCACACAGCTCGCGATTCTATGGCCATTTTGAGGGAAAACTTCGGACAACAATTCATCTCAAGAAATGGACCCGTAAGTTTGGGCCCCCAAGATCATGCGATTCAACGCCTTTAGACTATTTTTTGTGGGGCTACGTCAAGTCTAAAGTCTACAGAAATAAGCCAGCAACTATTCCAGCTTTGGAAGACAACATTTCCGAAGAAATTCGGGCTATTCCGGCCGAAATGCTCGAAAAAGTTGCCCAAAATTGGACTTTCCGAATGGACCACCTAAGACGCAGCCGCGGTCAACATTTAAATGAAATTATCTTCAAAAAGTAAATGTCATGAACCAATCTAACGTTTCAAATAAAGAACCGATGAGATTTTGCAAATTTTATGCGTTTTTTTTTTTTAAAAAGTTATCAAGCTCTTAAAAAATCACCCGTTACAAAGAGATATACTTTAGAGCGGGTTGGTTTACAGGGAGGCAAAAAGACGTAAAAATTACAAATGAGTGAATGATTCTACGGAACGTTTTGAGCAACTTGATCTTGCCGACTAAGGGTCAAGATCCCAATTCGGCCCCGCGATTTTTTAGTTTTAAAATTTTTTAAAGGGGTCATAAAAATTTCTTTATCAGGGAGATATCCGAGGGAAATTTGATACGTAGTTACATTTTGATATTCTGTTGTTCATTCGCCGGTATCGATCAGATCGGATAATTGTGTCACACATCTTCCATACAAGCGAACGCTGGCTCGAAATCGGCTTTAGACTTTTAATCTGTCAGAATGATATTATTTTTATAAAAATTTGTTTTATAAAAAAGTGTATAGAAAAAAAATGTGTATAACAAATTTTGTATAGAAAGAAATTTTTTTTTGAAAAAATATTTTATAAAAAAAATTTTATAAATAATATTTTATAAAAAATATTTTTTTTATTTTTTTATAGAAAAAATATTTTTTTAGAAAAAAATCTTTGTAGAAGAAATTGTAGAAAAAAATGTTTTATATTATAGATTGCAATTTGTATAAAAAAATTTTTTGTAGAAAAAAAATTTATGAAAAAAAAAAATTATAGAAAGAAAATTTTTATAGAAAGAAATTTTTTATAGAAAAAATTATAAAAAAGGAAAATTTATAGAAAAAAAATTTTATACAAAAAAATCGGCCCGCTCTAATATACACATATGCTTAAGCAAGCTATCTCATTGCTGCCGCATATACCATTTGTCCAATTTCATGTTCACAAGACATCAAAAAACAGTATTTCTCCCATCCTCTTCAACTCATGAGCTCACACAAATTCCCACACATGCACGCACACATATATGTATGCATTTAGGCCAGCACACTAAGTAATTATTCACAATGTTTATTGAGTTGGCGAACAATAAATTTGAAGACACGAAATAACTTTATCAGAATTTCTTATTTGTTATTTTTTAAAAGCTTCCTTAGGCGCATGATGTGGGCACACATCCACCCATACACACAGACACACATGCAGACATGACACATATCTGCGCAAATATAAGTGAGTTTGTAATGGCATAGTTGGAATGTTGTTTATCTATACAGACAAAATGGCAACAAAACCCGCAAAGATTATTTTGGCCTGTTTTGGCAAAGTTTTTATTATTTAACTTTTCAAACATTTAATTTCCCGAGTTTTATCGCATTCTCTAGTATGTGAGCTATTACAAAATGAAAAGCGAAAATATTTAAACACATATAAATAATATTGAGTTCGTTAGTTATGCAAGCATATATGTATATGTATTTGTGGCGCTATAAAGTAAGAAATTGTGGTTTCGGGCTGATGATATTTGCTCTACCCCCGTGCCGTTTAATTATTTCCTGGATAATTGCTTGCGAGCGGGAACTAAGGGTGGATAGTCTGATTGTTTATGTAGATGAAGATTATCTTAAATTTGATTAATTCTATAATATACATAATTTGGTATAAAAAAAAATTCTAGTCGAGAACAGAAAAAACAGAGTTAGCCCCTTAAAGTCTAGTACCAGAGCTTAGTATCTATTTGCAATAATGCTGAGTTGAGTCTGCCAGATAAAAGGCAATGATCTAGACGTTTGATTTTGCAGCAGAATTGGTATTTTCAAAAAGCCTACGCATTTAAAAACACTTTCTGTACAAACAGATGGCCGTTGAGCATAACCAATTTGGTAATTTTTTTCATCAAATGTTCCTCATAATATTTTAAGATTATTCACTCTATGCTTTCGTAAATAAGTCACTCATTATGTTGAGACAAGCAAAGAGTTCTGCGACTAGGATTAAGGGAGTTCTTCGTATATGTAAGGCGGAAATTAACTTATTTATAAATTTCAATACTAACTTATTATTATTGCTGAATTTTTGCTAAAATCTTAATTCAGCCACATCAATTTGTTCTCATTTCTGCTGAATGTCTGCTGAAATGCCAATTCAGCTACAAAATGTGTGTGCTGAATTATGTCGAGCTACAAAAGACTTTTTTTTTCTCATTTTTTTTGGCTGAATTTTTGGTGAAATGAAAATTTTAGCTTTAGAAATGTTTTTCCCTTTCTGTGTTTAATTGTTCTCAGCTACAGAAATTGTTTTCAATTTGATTGATTTTTGTTGAAATGTAAATTCAGTTTAAGACTTTACTTTTCATTTGTGCTGAAATGTCAATTCAGCTACGGAAATGTGTTTTTATTTTTGCTAAAATTGTGCTGGGCTACAGAAATTGTTGTCATTTGTTCTGAACGTTTTCAAAATTAATTTAAAAATGTGGCTCTTCCTTGCAATTGATTACAAAAAAAGTCAATTCAGCCAAAGAAATTTTTTCTATCGTGCTGAATAATTGCCAAAATAATAATTCACCACAGAAAATTTGGTCACATTTGTGCGGAACGAATGCAGATATGTAAATTTAAAGACTTTAAATAGTGATTTCCTATTGATAAAAGGGTTGTTGATTAAATTTTTTCCCCCTGAATGTCTAGGGAAAATGTCAATTGAGGGAAACTCAAATTCAATATTTTGCATAAAAAATGCAGAAACAACAATTCAGCCCTTTTAAATGTGTTTTTATTTGTGATTAAATGTCAAATCAGAAATAAAAATTTCTCTTATTTAACCTAAAATGTCAATTTGAAAATTAAAATGTGTTCTCCTTGCTGAATTTTCAATTCAGCTATAAAAATGTCTCTTATTTGTGCTAAATGATTGCTGAAATCCCAATTCAGCCTAAAAATTTGGGTTTTCAATTGTGCTGAATGTTTCCCGAATTGTCAATTCAGCATTTGAAATGTGTTTTTATTTGTGTTGAATGGTTACTGACCCATAACTGTAGATGATAAGACTTTGATCTTGAAGATTATTGAATAAAACCAGCTTAAAAAAACTGAAAAAAAGAAAAATATATGACCCAGAATTACTAAAAAAGTCCAATACGCTTCTACATTGGTTTCTTCTAACACTTTTAGCCCATTTCGGCCATTAACGCTTTGTGAGCCACACAGGGTTGCAAATATTTTATTAAAAAAAAACTAATTTAATTAAAAAATTTTATAACTTTCATATTTTTAACTAACCTCCCCGTTTTGAATTTAAAAACCCAAACCCTTTGTTACTTTGCTATCACTTTCCTTTTTAGGGGGTTTAAAAACAGGAAAATTTAAAAATTTGAATTTCAAGTTAAAAAAAATTTAAATTTTGTGAATAAAATTTTAATGTGTGCATTCAAGTCATAATTATTTGCATTATTGGTTTTTAGTAAAAATCATAAAATTAAGTAAATTATCGCAAATTATTCCAGATTACAATTCATGTCAGCAGTTACTTAATTAATGATTTGTGCTAAAACAAATCCAAAAAAAATTGTAAACATTTATTAATTTCCATCTTTTTTTGACAACTAAATTGTAATTATGTGTCAAATATTAGCATACATACATACATATAAAATGGTTCAGAACAATTGAATTCAATTTCAGTTTATGTAAATGGGCCGAATGACTGCTCATCAAAAATTCCGGCAACATTTGAAATTGCAACAAATATGCGTAAACTCCATTGTTTTTTCGCCATTTCACAGAAATATAAGTAAACCGCGCGGATTTGAATTCAATATAACTAAAATTGAAATGAAATTAATTGAATAAATTATGATGAACATTACAGGCGATTTGCGCTGAAAAGTGTGAGTCTGCGAGTAGGCACGGCGCCATGCTGTGAACTGCAAATAATTTGTAAGCACCCAGTGGTGAGACAATGAACAAATATTTAGTTTGTTTTGGTAAATTTTAATTTGTAAATCTACTAGTTACAAACACTCTAGTTGTAAACCAATATGCATAATGATTGAAAATATTGGAAAATTTTTTTTCATATTTCGATAGCTTATGCCTTTAAAAATAGCTTACTAGAAATTCAAATCGATAACTCAAGTAGCTTTTGAGTTACAGCTATTTAAAGGGTAACCGATGAGGGTAAGCGATGAAGTATGTCCTTTAAAGAATTTTCACCGAAATCTGTCAGCTGACGTCTCGTAGCATATTGCCATGTAAAAATATTAGTTATTTGTATAGTCAATGGACCAGTTCACGTTATGGTTCAAATTAGTCAATGGTCAGTTGACAATTCGCACTTCTCCTCCCTGGCCAATAGCACTCGCTTTTGTATACGTATTTACATTTCAATGGCCAGACAGACACCACAGCGCAGCAAGATGTCATTTATTATTGAACAGAGCTATTAAAAATACGCAAGTCGAATAAACAACGCCACAAACAAACAGGCAATTATGTATACGTACATTTACATAAATATAAGCAGCTCGGCAATGATATTGAGACGCGACAAATGACGCAAATTATAGTAGACCTACGCTCTAGATTGTGTCCGTGACACGTAAATATTGCGCGCCATTTATGTGGTAACGGCATTCATAATTCAAAATCGACTGCGGCTAATTTAATGAAAAAAATATACATATATAATTTGCGACATTTATAAATACATATTAAAAAAAAAAATAAAAGCACAAGCGAAGAATATTGATTTATTTTATGTAAATAGAAGAAATGAGTGAATACAGATTTTTAATTTGTATTTAAGCTGAAAGCAAACATACATGTTCTGCCTTGCCTTGGCCTCAACACGATTGAATTTTTTTAGAGTAAAATTATTTCATTGAAAATTTTCCGAAAGGGCTGATAGATGGTTAAGAGATGAAATGCCTTAAGGAGTTGTAGGATCGCGAAGATTATGTGAGAGAGACGAAAAAATAGGTATCGTTCTACTTGCACAGTCTTAAAATGACTACAGGAAGGTTGTTGGTTTAATGACAGGTTACTACCAACTGGCTTCATATGCAAGCCAGAAGGGCATAAGTCACGACGATGCATGCGGAAAGTGTAAAGAAAGAGGTGTGAGGAAGACGCTGGAACGTCTCTTATGTTTCTGTCCAACTTTATCTAGTACTCGTATTAAATATCTAGAAACTTCAATGGACCACGTATGAAGTATTGAAATAAAGTTGCTCCTAAAGTTGGTGACGTCCTATATGATGAATACTTCAGCTTCAACTGAACTGAACTAGCATCACTATTAAGTCTTTGTATGTCGCAACAGCCGGCCAGTGAAACCGAACTTAACTATATAAATTAATGCATTAGTATTAAAAATGGAGTAGCTTTAGTACAGTTAATGTTTTTTTAACGATGTAAACTCTTCTTTCTCAACTTTCTCACACGGGATCCCTCAAACCATGTACATGTTGCAAGTAGCTTTCTTCTTTACTGGCGTAGACACCTCTTACGCGGTTATAGTCGAGTGCACCAGGTCTTTCTCCACTCGATTTTCCAACGGGTTGGTGGTCTGCCTCTTCCTTTGCTTCCACCGCCGGGTACCGAATCGAAAACCCTCAAATCTGGAGTGTTCCTCTTTGTCCGAAAAAAATGTCGCCATATAACTTATATATTTCATCGCTCTATCGACTGCGGTACTCGCCGTTGCCAACGCGCAAAGGGCTATTAATCTTCCGGAAAACCTTTCTTTGGAACACTCCTCCGCACCACATATCAGGACGGAAATGATGAGGGACTTGTGAAATTTGGTCTTTGTTCATCGAGAGAGGGCTTTGCTTTGATGTTGATTCCAAGATGGAGGAAATCATCTACGATTCGAATTCATGACTGTCAATAGCGATGTATGAGCCAAATCCCGAATACGTGACTATTTGTTTGAAAACAGGGTTTCGTTTTGACTTGTTTGTTGCATTACAAATACTTAGAAAGTTTTAATGCGCTTTTATAGTATGATTACATAACCTTGCAAATATCCAATCCCACAGCATTCATAACCTTACTTTCGCATAGAATAAATAGCAGTTTTATATTTCAGTTTTGAAACTAAGCCAATGAGCATATAACTCGCCGCTATTAAATACTAGAACAGCAAATCGTAAGCGTAAAATGCTGAAATTCAGCAAACTTTCTTAAAAGTGCACAAAGTTTCTGATGTCAATATTTTTACCGTCGCAGCAAAGGGTGTTTTTATTGCATAGTTACGTGATTTTCGTTTTCTAATGCCGCATTAAATTTAACGAGTACACCTCGAGGAATTGATAGTCGAACCGTTTTACCGTTTTACGGCATGCAGTAACGGATTGCCACTGCAAGGGGACAGCGTTGATGTTATCGTAATGGTAGATTTGGTAGCTGATTCCAGCAGCGATTTCTGTGCATAAAGCGTTGCAAAGCGAATTAACGGTAAATGCAGTTTGCTTTAGATGGACGAGGCAACCGCTCACCTGGAACTTTTTATTTCTGCATCGTCCAATGCCGAATCGCGGGTGAAACTCTTATTAGTTGCGGAATATGTTGCAAAGTTTAACGATGACTGGTGGGCAAACGAGTAAAATGCTTTGGTGTTAGGGGAGCGAGGGGAGAATTGCGTAAACTTCTGAAAGTCACAAGAAATTACAAAAGTGGAGAGTGGAGTATGAGTACTAAGGTCAATGTAAATTGGAAAATATCATATTTTTTTACCAAATTCTTCTTTATATCCTGAGCAGATTACATTATGTTTATCACGAATTTTGTAACAACCAGCAGGTATAATTGGGTGTATATAAAATACCCGTATTTGTATATATAAATGACCAGAGAGTGACCATGGCAAGACCATGGCGATTTGAGTCGATTAAGCTACGTCGTCGAGGTAAACTTTTTTGTTTGTTAACATATTCTCACAAAATTTGACACAGTTTATTTTGCAAGCCAAAGCTATTATATACAAAGAAATTGTTTGGATCGGACCTCTATAATAAATATCTGCCATATAAACTGAGCGATAAAAATGTAGTCCTTGTGTGGAAAACTTTTGTATTTGGCAAGATATCTACAAGAAATTTGTCATGGATTATTATCTAAGTTAATAGCATTAACTCTGAAGAAATTGTTAAGATCGGATCACTTTAACATATAACTGCCATACAAACTGACCGATCAAGCCCAAATCCTTGTATGGAAAACTATTTTATTTGACGAGATATGTTCACAAAATTTGCTATGGATTATTATCTAAGTCAGCAGTAAAATATCCAGAGAAATTGTTAAGATTGGACCACTATAACATATAGCTGTCATACAAACTGAACGAACAGAATCAAATGCTTATATAGAAAACTTTTTCATTTGACTAGATATCTTCATGAAATTCGGCATAAATTATTGCCTAAAATAAGGGTATAATCTCTGTAAAAATTGTTGAAATCGGGTGACTATAGCATATAGCTGCCATATAATCGAATATAACGAAGTCGAATCTTTATAAGGAAAACTTTTTTATTTGACGAGTTATGTGCACAAAATTTGACATGCATACTTTTTTAAGACAGCAGAGTAATCTACGAAAAATTTATACAGATCGGACCAATATAACATATATCTACCATACAAACGATTCTATCAAAATCAAGTTCCTTTGAAACACTCACATATGACTTTAAACAGAAAACACGAAAACTTCGTTGCCTAACTCCAGGCGCGCCAATTAAGCGCTACATGTGTACGATAGGCGCTTGAAACACCTTTACAGCCGCCGTTGTGTTGCGCAGAGTTTCACTTGACTGCACGCCAACGAGTAGCGCCAGTGCGCTGCACGAAACCTAATTATCGAAGCAAGAAAAAGCAAAATCAACAAAGAAAAGAACAAGCAAAGCGGCAGCTGTCAAAGAGCGCAGTTTGTGTTGATTTTTCAAACGCTGCTTTGAGGCGCGCGTCGCGCTTGCAACATGCCTTGCGCAACACAGTTGAGCTGTGAATGCGTGGCGCTGCAGCTTTTAGCGGAAGTCAAGTTGCTATGTGTGTGTTTGTGTGCGGCTGTAAGTGCATCGCAGCCAAGCGGAATAATTCAATCAACAAAAGTAGCAGAAGTCATCGGAAAACAACAAATCAACAGCAGCAGCAGCCGCGGCAAGCGCAAATGAGTTGAAGTCGAAAATCAACAACAGCGTGATTACTCGAAAGCGCTGGCAAATACTAGCAGCTCCAATAAAAAAGAAGGAAAAACAAAACAAAAAAAGCAAAAACCTGAGAAAACACACATGCAAAACAACACACACCTAAGTAAAGCTGCTTCCTCCTCTTAAAAAGTGAAATGCAAGTGTTTCTCGTTGCGCTCGGTGCCTGGCACTCATATGCGCCATGCGGATGTAACAAGCGGCGCAACTTTTTGGCAACAGCAAGGTGTAAATCCGCAGTCACATTTACAATAACGGTACACCTGCAGCAATTATGAGCACACATGCTAATGCAAACACACTTACATGCGACGTAAACAAGTGTGCGCGCGTAAGGGTAAGTGCTGACTTAAGAGCAATGCCCGAAAATAGTGCGCGAAGCAACGGTACTTGAAATGCGAGCAAAAAGACGCAGTGCTGATTATATTTTTGCACAGTTGCTTGCACATACTTTCTTAATTACAGACGCGATTGCGCGCATACATGAATCCCGCAGGGAAATACACTGGCTTGAAATGAATATTTGCCCGAAATTTGAATCAGAATTTAATGGTTTTGCTGTTCAGTGTGTCCAAGTTCTGCTCGGGCTAAGATTCTAGGAGATATTCCAACTATTCCTGCTCGGGCTCCGAAGATAAAATATATAGTTCCAATATCTTTGCGGTTTGTTGAGAATAACCAGCACTGAGTTAATGGTAAATCGATTGAAAAGCAGCACTTCAGTTCCGTTCAACATAAACGTATAAGTGGATACCTCATAAAAGTCGCATAATCGCTTGATTTTTATCACTACTTTATTATATTATATAATACCAGTTCACTCGAAAATTATACCATTTATGCTTCGATTCATCACTCTTCTTCTTCTTACAGCTATTGCAAAGAAGGCTGTTCATAGTTGAAGAAAGTACATGGGACTTATACCAGTTTACTGTTCGATTCGCTGCTCTCTACGCATTACCGAAATTTGTGCTTAATAAAACATGTTTTAGAGGACTGTCACCACTTAAGGGTTTAGGTGTGGTTAGAGTCATGAAAAAGTGATAATTTTATATAAATCGGTCCATAAAAATTGTTTTCTATTAACTCTTTTAGACTTTCGCAACAAGTTTCTACAGAGATAGTTTCTATCACCTCAAACTAATCGAGTCACATATGAAGTTATATACAGTGTTGATAGAGAACTTACGTTGCGAACGAGCCTTAGTTTTCTCTCTGTTTGGTTGGCATAACACCTGTCAAACATATTCAATAACTTTTCAGGCATTGAACAAACAATAAAATTTTTCATTTTTCATATTTTTTCATTATGTTGAAAATGTCAATAAGTGATTATTTGTGGAAATCATTAATATTTTGTATCCATTCGAAGAAAAGTTCGATTTTGCACATCGAATGCTTATATCCGAAAACTCTATCCGAAACAACATGCAAAACATTGGTTTCAACAGTTCAGATATAAGAAATTTGATGTTCGGACATCAAGTAATGTTGGTTGAGGATGATACTTTCAGACAAATTCGAATGGCAGTCATGTAAAATTTTGCACAACAAACAATTTCAGATCGTCTGAAAGCTATAGGAAAGTTACAAAAGTGTGGAAAATGAGTTCACATGAATTGAACGAAAGACAAATGGAAATGCGTTTTTCACTTCCGAAATTTTGCATCAAAGAGACGAAAGAAAATCAGTTCTTCATCGAATTGTAACTGGCGATAGAAATGAGATTTATTTTAAGAATCATAAATTCCGAAAATCATGGGTTATTTCTTGATGATCATCAACATCGACTACACAAAGAGCGATTCGATAAGAAGGCAATTGCTCTGTGTTTGGAGGGATCAGAATGGCATGGCATATCATGAGCTTCTAAAACTTGATCAAACTAATACAGGCAATAAAAACAAAATCAATTTAAATCATACTTTAACCGGTAATTATTTACATCACAGTGGACCTGCACAAGAAGAAAAAACGGTTCAGAATGCAATCAAAAGACTGCCACCATGTAACTAATATAAATATTTTCGAACTTGTGTATTCCTTTACCTTACGAAAGTAAAGTAAGTATATTCGATTATATTCGCACTTAGTCCTTCCTTACTTGTTTGAATATATGATATATGAAATTGTTCTAGTTTCGGAACTTTTTAGCCAAGATTTCTTACAGGGCATTTGCCAAAATATGCATATACATTTGTCTATGTAATTATTTGGCTGCTCTTTCCTGTACTATTTGTTTGCAGATGAGTATTTGTACGTAAAATAACAAATTAAGTTTTCAAATTTGCCAAAGGGACCTTTTCGAGCGCTCCAACCCTTGCAACAATAACTTAGCTGCGTATGTGGAGGAACTACCAAACATTCTTGGTATTAAATGTATAATAATTACACCGTTATCAGATTTTATAAGCAACATTTTTATCACCAATTTATTTGTTGTATTTGAACATTGCAACCGGGTAATATTTTTGTATCTAAAAAGACAAGGAAAGGGGGAATTTGAGCACAATTGTTAAACAGATATTCTTGTAGAGCAAGAGTTTTAAAGGAAGCTACAAAATCTGAAAATATTTTCTATTTTATGTTATTATTGGATCTATCCGACCGACATATTATCAAAAAGTTTTAGCGATAATTCTGAAAGGGTTCAAAAATAATGTTGAAATATCTGAAAGTGTTTCACTGATCTTTTGAGATCTCAAAAAAGGAGTGATGTTGTTAATGGTTTTGTTGTAACGATTATCAAAACCCTGCTTGGGAGAAAGCAACAAATTAACCTTCATTGAAATCAGTGAACGATAGGCCAAAGGAGCGATCTGCTTCCGCAGATTCAGATCATAGGGAGGAGGGTGCTAGGTGAGCTGGTTTCATTAGGCATGCAAAGAGATTATTAGTGCCTTGCAGGTACTCATTGCATGCAGGACATATGTTTTTTATGTCAGGGTCTATTTTGAATTCGTCGGAGAATCTGCTGCAATATCCAAACAGAAGTTAGGCAAGTGTCGCTCTGGTTTCATGCGGAGATTCGAGCTCTTGTTCTGCTGTTGGTGGTGTTTAGACTCCAAGTATGCAATTAATTGGGAAGTAGTTAACTAAGGTATTAATATATCTATTTTGACTTGTGTGCAGTATCCGTCGGATGTTGGTTGCATCCAAAATTTGGTCGGTAAATTCTTTTAGTTCATCGACATGTTGAACAAATATTCCCTGAATTCCGAGTTGGCGCCTCCGCCTCAAGCAGATGACTACAAAAACGGTTTCAGCGAAAACAAGAGAGCACAAACTGCTTAGAGAAAAGCTTCCCAATTGAGAGCATGTGGTCCTTATAGCTAGATTAAAGACATTCGGAGAAATTCTGCAATAGTCCAAGGCACGGTGTGTATCCTCTCCATTTGCATCCTGCTTGATCCATACGACCATATTTTGACCGCGTAGTTAAGAGATTAGCCGGCAGATTACTTTGTATGTTGCTAACAACTTTGATTCCTTCTTGAACCAAGGCTAACGGTTAGCGACTTGAGAATCTTGCGGCTCTGTACTTTGGTTACAATCATGGGCGTAGTGAAGAGCTGCAGACTGTCGAATCCAACACATAAATCTTAATATCACCGACGGAAATGTAGAGATCCAGTCCGTACTCCTTCTTTTAGTTTGTAAATAGGGAGGGTGTGGATTGGCCTGGAGAGAGTTTTAGGCTCCTTTCAGTGAAGCGTTAAAATTTTGGAAGACAAGCGTTCAACTTTGAACACATTAATGAGAAAAGGTTACCACACTGCGGAAACTTCTGTTTAATTGTACTTAATTTAGTAAGGATCCTCGCTCAGATGCGGTTGATGGTCCACCTCTTCTGGTCCCAGGGGAAGAGTAGTTTGTTTAATGTCTTCAAACAGCGTTTTATGGCTGATTGACTATGTCAAAAGCTACAATTCCCATAAAAGCGCGATCTACGATACCGAAATTGATCCAAATTTATATAGCCAAGGGATGTTATTTTGGGGAACTAGTCCTGCTTTAGAGGATGACGTTATGTGTAGAAGTTTATACAAGTGAGGAAAGTTCTCTGATCGTTTTTTACTTGGGTGTGGCCAGAAACAATTCTGTTACATATGGCTCAAGCAGCTCATGACTTCCGATCTTAGACGAAGTATCCTCTGGGTAGCCAAAGAACATTCGTTTGAAGGCGCGCTAAAGTAAGAACGCAAACATCCAGTCCACAGGGTTGTGCGCTTGGTTTGGGACGCGCCATCAGTACAGAAGAAGAAGAGTCCTGTTTGGTTTGATAATAAGGAATGACAGTTATTTTTGTTTCAACGAATACATTGAAGACAGATACATCATGTTTTACTTTTCACTTTCTTATTGCTTTTATCAATTTTTGCTGCCTTAAATAATTCAAATGTTTTCAGAAGTCCTGGAAATTTAGCACCGTATTCTGAATCATGCAAATTTAGCAAACAAAAAGAACCTATTCACTACAGAAAGTGTTAACCGGTCGCGACTTAAGCTGCCAAATTTGACGGAGGTCACCAAAAAGTGCACACAAACTTTAGAACTGAGCCAAATTCTCACAAGCTGACATCCACTCATTACCTGCCTTACACATACATGCCAGTGCGATGAGCTGTGATCATCCTAATTTGAAAATTTATAATCAAAGGACTTTACCCCAGCTCACAACGCGTTTTAACAGGCTTAATTGCTGTCTTAAAAAAGGTTAGGTTTCTGGCGCGGCAACGCAGAAGAAAGTGAAAGCCGTTGAAGACAAATATTATAAATTTTTAAATTTATGACTACAGTGCGGATTACACTATCAAATGTGAGAATCTCAAATGAACAATTTAAAGCTGCAGTGAAAAGAAATTGAAAAGGGTGCCGTTACCTTCAGCAACCGTTGAGCTGTATAATTTGTGTAGCGAAAGCGGCGCTCAAGCAATTAATGGCGCGGCAGCAAACGTGCAGTAAAAATGACAAAACTCGAAAGTCACGACTTTAAGTTTGAGGAATATACACATTCTTAAAACGTGTGGCACACGCGCTCAAGCGCATTTTCACCATACTCGATGTGTGTGTGTGTCAAGTTTTGGGGCACTTTGCAGCCGCCATTACTTGCCAATGCCAAAGATATGCGATCGAATTTGTTAAATGGTTCGGAAAGGTTTTCCGTTATTTATTAATTTTTGCACAAGTCAAGAGCGCTGAGCTTCTGTGAGTGTGTGCTCATTGCGATGTGTGCCCTGCTGAAATTTGTGCGCGCCTTGAGGCAATGTTATTCATGTGCCTTCTTTGGGGGCAAGTGTGTGCACATATTTTCAAGGTACGGCTACTAGGCAGCTTAAAAACGCCTGCGGGGCCCACATTATCCCCTAAAATTATTATCATTTCGGTAGTTTTTGGTAGTAATCTATATATAAAGAAATTTGTTTGACTGCTTTGGCTTTCCCTGCAGGGCTTGTAGCGAGTTAAGAAACTGAAGCAAGCAGGATTTGCTTATAGCTTTGCAATACTGAAAAACTATGCCCGCTCAATTTAGCTTTTATCCATTTTGAAAAGTACACATGCATATAATATATAAATGTAAGAAAATGTTGAAAATTTATAGAAGTTTGCTGTCCTCTGAATTTAACGAGCCGGACTTCCTGTGCGCCGCAGCAAATCCGGTGCATAAAGGCTAGTGCCAAGAATCTCTTTCAAAGTTTAATGATTTTATTTTTGGCATTTGCATATAGTATTGGGAAGCATAGTGGATTAATTTAAGGAAGTGTGTAAAAATCGTTCAATTGCCGTTTTTAGTTGTGATAGAATAATAATCATTTTATTGCCGATTGGTAAACGACAGAAGGAAAATCGATCGAGAACAAGGAAGTTGTGTTATTAGCGAAAATTTATTTTTTATTTAGTAGTATGGTAAATTTTTTAATACTTTCAAGCTTTAGTGATTTAGGAAGGTATGAAATTGGAAGTATTTTTGATAAAAGTTGCCATATTTTTCACATTTCTCGTAAAATTTAATGACTAAAATAAATAAAGCTCTGTGTACTGCACATTGACGTCTGCGCCTGACATAAGGGAGTTCTACACTTGGCGCATCCCCACCAAGCGGCATGTAACAAGATGCAATGAATAACGTCTCATCCCTGCCTTTGTTTACGGATACTACAGTCAGTTCATCTGAGTAGAAGTTTTGAACATAAATATGTACATACGTATCTTTAGTAGTATGGCTGATCTTATCTTTTTTGTTGCATTTATTTATAATATATTTGGGACTTTAGTCCAGATACCATGTTTGCTGAGACTATAAATTATTTCCTCTCTGGGAAGAATTTTGACACAGTCGACCTTGCTTCTATGCAGCTCTTTTGAAGAGACTCCGCTAAGTTCGGGTTTTTTCGGGGAGTCGGGTGGAATCTCCGGCTGTTCCCTACCAGCATCGTGTATCTTTAATGTGTCTTTTAGCATCACACCTAGATTATCTTCCATCTGTCGACCCTCTCGAGTGTTACCGCGAGGCACCTCTTGAGACGCCATTTTCACGAACCTTGCGTATAGTAAAACCTCGGGCGACTTGTTTATTTGGAGGATGTCGTTTTGGTTGTCATCGTCTTTGCCGAATTATATAAAAGGATGTTCGCATTCGGAATGAATAGAATGCAAGTACGGTCCACTATTTCAAGAACGACTTCCTCCAACGGCAATCGCTTTCTTTACTTATAGCAGTGAGGAGTCATCCTTACGTTTTATGATCTTGACCCCATTGAGCCAGCCTGCCCATTCGAAAGTTGACATTCTCGTGTCCGGGTCGGCATTAAGACTAGTGAGGAGCGTCTTCAGCAGTATCAGCTCTGCGACTTTGCACATCTCTTCCGTAATTTAACCAAGCAAACCTTACTTCTTTCTTCTTCGTGTGGTTAGACTTTCTTCGATGTCTTTCATGTATTGGCAGTTGGTTTGTAAGCTGCTTTTGATTTGCTTTCATATTTACTGGGTTTCGCACTCGACCTAGTCTTTATCGTCGACGTTTGACGAGAAGTTTCCTTTACCATAGTTTTGACAGGTTTTCCAGGTAGGGTCTTCATGAACCGTAGCACTTATACGACGCAAACGGATTTATCAGAAGCACTACAACCGCTTTGAACTGCCGCCTTCACATCACAGGTAGGGCTTCTGGTATTAGTAAACTCGTTATGTATTGTCCCACCGCCGTTTTGGCTAATATCCCTGTCAGCTTTTCGTCTGTTTGTCCCTCATATTGAGTTTTATTTTCTGGGAATCTCTACCTCTAGCATCTTATACCAATCACCAGGTACCACATTAAAAATGACAGTGTCTTATACAAAATAAGTTTCCAGGAAGAGGAGAATTTACACCTCCCTCTGCATTAGCTATACGCCACTCCCTCGCACCACCAAGACCTACTCCAGAAACTAGTCAAGCTGTGATGGTGCCAGCAGCGACGTCCATTGCCTAGTCAGTAGCAAGCTAAGATGCTTTGCTTTTGAGAAATTTATAACACCCAAAAGCAAATATCAGTGATCCTATAAAATATACGTATGTATATATCACTGACCAGCATATCGAGCTGAGTCGATTTAGCCACGTGTGTCCATCTTTCTATATTAATGTAAACTAGTATCTCAGTTTTTGAAATATCGATGGGAAATTTTGCTCACGATACTTGAACCGTAAGAAATTGTTCACTTATGGGAACCGCCGATATCAGAACTCATAACATATAGCTGCCATACAAACGGAGCAATCGGAATCAAGTGTTTGTATGGAAAACCTATTTATGTGGGAATATATGTATGCATCTTTATTCAATTTGGCATGGGTGGGTATTCAGAGCAACAGGACTAGCTCCGAAGAATTTTTGAGAGTGGTTGCCACTTTCATCAAATTTGAAAATGTAGACAAAAGGTTAGATAGGTTTCGATAAGATTTAGTTTAGAAATAGTCAAAGGAGAAGTTGCCACTTATGAATATCAACATTTTCATTAAAAAATTAAATTAAATGTTAAATTTAGAAAACCATCTTGGTTGGTTTAGATGAAAACATTTAATTCTAAAATACTTTTGGGAATAGTTGCCTCTTTTGTCGATTTTTTTAAATAAAAAATGTTAAAACAAATATTGAAATGTTGGTAAAAAACTAGGCACGGTTAGATAAAAAATTTAGTATTAAAATAAGCTTAGCAAGGGTTGCCACTTACCAAATTATCGAAATAACAAAAAAATTTATATATTAAAAAAAATAGGCAAAACACTAGGTAGATTTGGTAAACAAAAAAAAAACTTAATTGGAAAATATTTAGAAATATTTAGAAGTGTTGCCACTTAGTATATTTTTATTAAATATTAAAATCTGGGCAAAAAATTATGAAGGTTTAGTTAAAAACATTTAGTTAGAAATATTTTTAAGAAGGGTTGCCAGATGAATCACAATTTTTAATAAAAAAGCTCAAGTAGGTATTCAAATTTGAGGACAAAATTGTGAGGAAACCTTCATAAAATTAATTAGTTTAGAAATATTTTTAGAAGTCTTGCCACGTATATTGAAATTTTTATAAAAAAAAAAATAATTTAAATATTAAAATATGAACAAAAAAATGTGAAGGTATAGATAAAAACTTTTAGTTTAGAAATATTTTTAAGAGGGGATGCCAGATCAACTGAAATTTTTAATAAAAAGTTAAATTAAGCATTAAAATGTAAGCGAAAAACTAAAAAAGTTTAGTAACAGTTCCTCGAGGTAATATTTTTCTGCAGCGTTGCCACCCCCAACCGATAAAAATAAATTCAATATTGCTATTTTTCAATACATTATTTTTAACTCAATTTAACTATATTTAGTTGTTATCTCTAAATTATAAAATATTCCTAAAAGGTATGCCCTCTAAACGAACACAAACGTAAATTTGCGAATTTAATGGACATTTTTCCGATCTTTCGATTATCTTCTGGGTGAGTTAGAATATCAAAAGACTTTATAAATCTAGATGGAACCGTTTATATATCGACTTACTTATATCTTATTTATTTTCTTCCGCATGGAAATTTCGTTTTTTTTACCTCCTCACCCTCTACAACACACCCTGGTATTCAGCGCTCAATTCCTGCTTATTTATTTAACATTTATTTTCATACACTGCCATTATGGTGTATACTCATGTGCATATATTTCCATAAACATATTTGCTTTTAGTATATATTTTACCCACCCCTCATCGCCATGCCGCCTTCAGATAAAGAACTATGGCACACATGCACGCAAGCGTTTAAAAACGAGCATTTCTTTCGACCATTTTGCCTTTGATGTTTCTTTTGCGCGCCGCGCTGATACATAGTAGCCGCTTTAATAGCCGTATTGTAAAGTAAAAATAGTTTATGTCGGAAGTCATTAGGTGGCATGGTTTATGGTTACAGCAATTGCGGCAGTCGCTACAGCAACACGAGCTCGAGCTCGAGCTCAAGTAAGAGCTAAAAATAATAATACACAAAGTGAAAAACATTTATAACAGCAACAACAATGAAACGGAAAATGGTAATACAAGTAAGAGTAATAATCAAATTCTATGGACCGGGTAAAAACCTTAACCAACGGGAGCACCAAGTGCACCATAACCATCATCGCCTGCACAACCGCCGCACCATTACGATAGTGGGACCCAATAGTTGGTTGGAGCTGGCACGAGCGGCGAGCAGTGCTGGCGACGGCAGCACGAACCGCAACCGCAGTAATTCAGTAAGGACAGCAATTGCGGTCGTTTCCTTTGGCTGCTGTTTATGCCTTGCTTTTTGCTTTTTGTTCTTGTTTTTTGGTTTTCCTTTTTTTTTTGATTTTCAATTTTTGTTTTTCGACGCGTCGCTTTCGGTTTGCGCTGTGGGGTTGTTTTGAGTTATGATTACGGCTTGGCACTTCATTGCGGTCGCAATTTTAAATAAATAAAATATCAGCGCATATATACAAATAAACATGCATGTTGTGTGTGTTTTTCTTAATTTATTTCGTTT